>JAHWFP010178234.1:0-13045 GCA_023313725.1 Lithobius niger | reverse complement strand
GAAAATACTTACACCTTTCTTCATTTTAATTGCGTTACAAATTTAAATTGACATCTTCATCCCACCACGTCCGTACCCACACGGACACGTAGCCAGTTGGGTGTCGAGAGGAAAGAATTAATTCTACACTAAAAAGTGTTAAATTATAATTAAAATGTAACATCTTTGGATTTTGCCTTCATCGCCAATGAAGCGTGCCGGGTGCACGAATGAAATGGCTACGTACGTAGTTTTAAGCTTGTAGCACACTACTCCGTTCCGTTCCGTCCCGTTCCGTCCCGTTTCGACGACTTAACGGCAACGGATGGTCCAGCGCACATTGTTTCCGTCACTAAACGTTTCAGTCGGCTCTGCTAAGCTTTTAAATTGGATCGCACCGAAATTGGCAATGCAAATGAAGAAGGACTTGTAAGTAATTAAATAAAAAGTATTAGTAAATTAGGTATTAATTCTTTACGCTCGGACATGATGACATTTAAGTCCAGAAGGCAACTGAAATAGGGTAGCATCTATATTTATTAGGGGAAAGGCATTATGCGCAGATGCGTGACGGACGACGACGGCCGTCGACTAACGGCAGGTACGTACACTTCTCTGATGCGATCAGTTTTTGACGGAAAGGATTCTGCCTCGACAATTCCGTCCGTCGGCCAACCAGTCGTCACGGAATGGGATGAAGCAGTGTATGCGGCTCCTCCAATTAACATGCTTTTAACCCAAAAAGAAATTTGACGGCCGGTCACGTGACATGGCTGAACAAGCTTTACAGTTACCCAAAGGATAGCGAGGACACCTGCTGCCTGTTCTTTATTTAGGCTAGCAGATGAATAGTTACAGTAAAAGTCGCCCGCCACCAAAGGTTTGGTGCATTATTACACATAGCATATAGGTGCAAGGTACACCGAATATCATATACTACATCGACGTACAGAAGTAAACACAATTCTTTGACCGAACTTTCCGTATGGCGGCGCCCGAAGGCATAGGCGGCTCGCCGAAAGCGTCTCTTTAAATTCATAAATTTCCGGGGATGAGTGACTGCTTGAAAAGACTCATGGAGCTGTATAAGATGGACGCTTTCCAACTACCCTACTGGATTTCCCATCTTTCTAAAAATGGGACGTCAGAACCTGTCACAAATGAAATCCGACTCACAGCATAGGCAACTAGTGTCTCCCCTCGACAAAACTGTCCCCCGGTTAATCCAGCTTCTTCTGCAGGGCATGCCTAAATCTTTTTATTTTTTTTATTATGGCTAAGGAAAAAACCACGTGAAGCACAAAAAGCACTTGTGTACGTGGTAAAGTTCCATCAATAAATGGAAAGGTTGGCAATACAAAAGGAAGCAAAAAAGAAAATAATTAGATTTAGTGTAAATTACATTAAAAAATAAAGAACATCAAAACAAAGTGAAAAATAATTACAGTTACAAATAAAGCATGTGAATATCATTACAAAATAAATTAATATGTGATTACAAAAATAGCAAAAGTGTGGTTACAAAGTGCTTGAGAACTAGTAATTTGGGAAACACTACTGAAGTTCGCCTCTTAATTTTTCCTATAGTATTTTTTAGTTAAGTTTTTAGATTCTGTGAAGCTGACCAAGCAAACATTCTAATAATAATAATAATTCTAATAATGCTGTAGCAACGGTTACTAAATTTGATATTGCGAAAAACAGAATGATTTCTTAATATAATCTGAAAAGTACGGAGCAGTGTGTCATTAGGAGGCTAGGCCACAAAGAAAGACAGACTGTGGCGTTAGAGTTATAATTAAGCAGCAGTGGATCAGAAGTGCTGCATCAGAGTGTTTATACCATTTATTGAAAGGGATAACACCCCCAAGTGTTATTTATATACAATGACTAACTAAGTGAACCCGTGGTAGCAGGGTAGTCACAACAGAGAGGTGGGACACCCAGAGGTGTGCAAACCGCATGCAACATTCCAACTCAAGGCCGACTTGATAGAAATCGTGTCTCGCTGCCTCGTTAAACGTCAGTTCACGTGAATGTGGGCCTTTTAGTCCGCTTTAATTGACCTAAAACTGCATTCAATCAACTATGGCCTGGAGCAAGGAAACGAGACCCACAGCTTCTCTCTTCTCAGCTTCTTTTTTTTTTATTGTTGCACAGTATTGTCACTGGACACGAAGCCCCCAGGACACACTTTTCTTTGTACGTCAGGCGTTAGTGACTTACACGTGTCGTATAGGCATGGACTACGTAAGCATGCGGGATTCATAACGAATAATATAGTATTCGTTTAAAAGTATAAAACCGTTTGTAAAAAGTTGCTTGCAACCATAAATCGTTTAAAGAAACTGTTGTAAACTTGCAAGATTCGAGGGTTCAGACTGGAATTACCAAGCCTACCTATAACTTCAAGGAAAATTGTGCTTTATTTCGTATATTTAAAGTAGTATTAATAACTATAATGACTTCCATTCACTAAATGAGTGATAGCAGGAGCCTATAGAAAACAACTAGGAGCGTGTCTCGGTAACTTCCACTGTCAGGAGCAGCTACAGTGGTGTACAAATTTGTTACCAGAGGTCGCCACCTGCACGAGATGATTAGAGGTGTGCGTCACGTTCTCAAGGCTAATTTTCGGTTCTCTGTTTTTAAACAATAAGTGTTTAACATGGACACACTAACAAAGTAATAATAAAAAAAAACTAAACAAACAGACAATCAGTTGTTCGTAAGTTGCTCTAACTAACAATAAAACAGAGCGTTGCTTTCGTAGCACACGTCTGCTTCGCGCGCGAAGTTTCAGTTTCGATTTTAGACAACTTGGCGCAGGCGCAGTATTCTTGCTCCTTCTGGCGTTATCAATTTGTACTAAATTAAGCACTCCTAACATAGACCAGTCACACACGCTCCTAGTTGTTTTCTATAGGCTCCTGGTGATAGTAAAAAAGTTATTTTCAAATACGTTTTTAGTTCCATTGGCGAGAGCAGTTTAGATATACTGTTTCTGTCGATTCTTCATTTGAAGAATTAAATTACATGGCTATACCCGAAACCACAAGAAAGTTAAATAGTATAACTCGAAAACAAAATCCTGGTCCGTATGCTTTGAGCAAGCCGGTTTGCATTTTAATGCATTTGATGTGACTGCTGGAAAGAGAATTTCTTATTTGTTTCACCTGGTATTATTAATTGATAAGAAAAGATATACATTGTATAAGAGCTTGTGTTCACCTGATGCACCTATCTTAAAATTGCCGGCAGAGATTAATAAATTGACCCAGTACCTCGTTTTATTTCAGAACGAACAGCGTTTCAAAAGCGAGACCAGACTCCTGGAGAGCCGATTGCATCCTACATTGGAGAATTGAATGGTTAACTGAACATTGTAAATTTGGCACATTCTTAAAAGAAGCTTGAGAGATAGTTTTTTTTTTTTTCGTGCAGGGATCAAAAGTTTGGAAATTCAAAAAGAATTCAGGACTATGAAACCTCAGGAAGTTGCTTTTGCTAGAGCCTGCGAGACTTCTCTTGCTTTTGAATGTGCTGAGAAAAATGTTGTTGATTTTCAGGCTGGTTCCTCAACTTTTCATATTAAAGAAAGTAACGGTACTAAACCCTCTAAACCTAAAAAAAAAAATATTTTCTTACGAAGCAAGCGGTCCCAGGGTTTACAAAGAAACCACTTATGCCTAGCCGCAAGTGAAAGAAAAAAAAAAGAGAGAGAAAGAGAGGTAGCGGTCAAAACAATTTTTTTTTCATATTTTCCTCTTTCCTTTTCCTTCCATTAAAAAATAATGCGCCGGAGCGCTTATTAAAGGACGTAGTATGCTATTATTGCGGGTATCATGGACATGTCAGACCTGTAAGCCTTAGACATCACCTGTAAGCACGTAAGCCTTAGACATCACCTGTAAGCACGTAAGCCTTAGACATCACCTGTAAGCACGTAAGCCTTAGACATCACCTGTAAGCACGTAAGCCTTAGACATTACGATGTTACTGTAAAAATACGCTCAGGCATATATACTTGTAAAAAAAAAAAACTTAACCCAGGTGGGATCTAGCTAGAATATTACCAAGAGAGATAAGTGTCGGAAGACAATCCACCCCGCTTTGTTTCTTTATTAGGTAACATAATACATGCTCATGAGGAAATCAAATTATCTGCTCAGAAACGTGAACTATATCTTTATTGGAAAAGCTAGATACTGAAAAAAATATCGAGCAACAACAACGTATATACTTGAAAATCGAAAACGAAAATGGCTCTCCTTTTCTAGCAGAAAATCTGATTATTTTCTGAAGTGAACTCTTAACTGTAATGGATAGGTGGTTTAAAGAGGCTTGCACAAAAAGATTAACTTTTAAGGAAGAAGAGGCCTTTTCAAACCCGTTCATCGTACTAAACCAAGAAAAGTTCAGTCATGTAGCTAATATCGGTTTGCTCTTCAGTAGAAAGTATACTACATCGAAATGCAATAATGCTTATTATAATGAAAAACACATTACTATACGTAGACTGTAGGACACTAATAAACAAAAGCTAAATACACAACAAACAAACCAAAAAAAAAAACCGTTCTGGTTTGTTTGCCCTTCTGTGGGAATCTGCCAATTAGGAGTTTGTTGGTCGTGAATTCTTCTAGTTTTTGTGACCCAAGGTCCAAAGGCTATTATAAGGAACGAAAATTTTAATAAAACAAGCTTTTTTATGCTCTTCGTGGGTGCCTCACTGTCGTAAAGTGATCTCAACTGAGCTGTCAGTTACGGTGGGGATATCCAGTTGAGGTCTAAACTAGCCCCGGACTAGCTTAACCCTGGATCTAACTCAACCCTCGACCTGGGAGTTAGTGGACTGGAGAAAAAAGTTGGTGATATCCATGTAGGACTAAGTTGGGGTTTTGTTAGCTCTTTACTCCTTAGATCTCGACCTTCAGGCTAAATTAGCCATATTAATGTGTTGCTAAAACTCGGGAATAACGCTAATACTAGATGGATATCACCACTTTTTACACCTCGGCGCAAACTGCTCAGTGCTAAGTTAGTCCTCGACCTTCAGGCTAAATATTGCTTAGCCCCCAACTTATTTCGTGACGGATATCACCAATTTTCCTTATTACCGAGTTTAGCCAAAAGGTTAACGTTAACCCTCAACTGGATATCCCCACCGTTAGGGTTCCTTACGGTGGGGATATCCAGTTGAGGTCTAAACTAGCCCCGGAGTAGCTTAACCTTGGAGCTAACTGACCCTCGACCTGGGAGTTAGTGAACTGGAGAAAAAATTTGGTGATATCCATGTAGGACTAAGTTGGGGTTTTGTTAGCTCTTTACTCCTTAGACCTCGACCTTCAGGCTAAATTAGCCATGTTAATGTGTTGCTAAAACTCGGGAATAACGCTAATACTAGATGGATATCACCACTTTTTACAGCTCGGGGCTAACTACTCAGTATTAAGTTAGCTCTCGACCTTCAGGCTAAATTTTGCTTAGCCCGCAACTCATTTCGTGATGGATATCACCATTTTCCTTATTACCGAGCATAACCCAAGGATTAAGTTTAAACCTCAACTGGATATCCCCACCGTTAGCTATGATAACCCCCACGCACCCCCACTGCTACTATATGGGTTTGTTCGGTATGGTACTCCTGCAGTCAGTCTCTGTGTTTTGGTACAAAGCTAAAAACACAAAAACGGAAGCTCTGGACGACAAATACTGAACCAAGTATTGAAGGTTATGTTGTATGATGCCACAGTCAGGGATCATTTGGCTCTCATACCTTTCATTCCTCAGTTGTTGCGTGGAATGTCACATGCTTTATTAACAAAAATCCCAAGTTCTTTATGTTGCAAGCTTTGTTTGGGTAACTTTGTTACCTTTTTGTAACTAAACACGTTAAAAAAAAAAAGAAGAATGGTTTCTTGTGTTATTATTTTAATTGCAGAGAGCTTGACACTAGTTATGGTGGTGGACAATTATGGTGTGGGTAGTTAAAATGAAGTGGCCGTAACATGCCTTGATTCGGGTTCAGTATAGTCTGCCAAACTTTACAACTCCTGGCTTTTCACTGTCACAGTAACATTGTGCTGTTAAGGAGGGCCTACATTTTATGAATAGGCTATCATTTTTTCAGCAATATCTTAAGAGTCTTCTTCGTTTCTGGAGAGGTAAGAAGTCCGCTATAAAAATACGCATGTAAAGCTTAGAATCCACCTGATATTTACATTATTTACTGCGTGGTCAGATATTCAATCCGGAAACGAACAAGATTCTAAAAGTGTTTTTTTTTCCCGTTAATTTATAAGAACTTATCTCCTTTTGTCACTTTTATGATTTTATATCGCGGACCTGAAGGCGGACCTAATCCTTACATACAAGATCCTTCATGGATTAGTTCCTTTGGATCTTCTTTTTTTTTTTTGAGTTGAGTCCGGTAAACTTTACCCGGGGCCACTCTTTCAAATTGTGTAGCTCTAGGTGCAACCTGGATTGTCGTAAGTACTTTTTTGCAAACAGGGTGGTTGCACCATGGAACGCCCTCCCAGAGGCAGTTGTCTCCGCAACTTCGGTGGGTGTTTTTAGGGGTTTACTTAATCCTGTTGACTTGTCCACCTTTCTTAAGCGCCCGTATCTGTGATGCTGCCATCTTTTGTTTCTACAGGACCGGTGTTAGTGGTTTCTTCCGAGACCCTTCCGTCTTCCTTGCCCCAACTCTGGGGCGGAACATTATAATTATTATTATTATTGCTTGTTGTATGTATTATTGCTGCTCACACAAGTTCAGCAGAACTTCGAGCATGTTTCCTACAATGAAGATTATTATTATTATTACAATATCATTATATCACATTTGCAGAAACCAGTAGGCCTTAGTTTATTTGCTCTGCTGAGAAAATGATATTTTTAGCATTATACGAAATGGATAATTATGAGGAAGACTCACTTGAAGGGGCTCACTCTGAAGGTTTGAAAGAAATAAACATAAGGTATAATTCTTCCATTTTTCCTTGAGTCCTCGGGCACTTCACATCGAATACTTTTTGTCAATCACCGTCAGGCATTTCCCGACTTGGAATGCAAAGTAGCGGCCGCCATTGTGTTCTCTCTGTCTTGGTATTTTGGCTACCTGCAAGGTGTTCCAAAATCAATTGTCATATCGATAATTTGCATTGCATTCATCTGGGGTGAATTCAAGAAAAAAAAGTGCGTGATGTGAGTCTACGTCAGTAACATGCGACAATAAGGAAGGTCCGCGATCAACAGGTAGCAAACTGTAAACGTTAACGACAAAATGGGCGACAGAATGGCGTCATGGTAGAAATCCACGATTTTCTGTTGATAAATATGTAACCTTTACAAACTTGCTGAATTTGGTGCGCATTGAAAAGCCCGGTAAGTGTGACGGGAAAAGCCAGCGATCACTGAAAGCAAATTGTCCATGAAACTGACAGAAGTTAACAACGACTAAGCCATTCTTGGTTAACAGTCAGTGTTTTGAGCGCGCAACTGTTCAAGTTTGTTCGTTATCTTTGATCTCTCCTGCAACCGCTTTAAAACTATTACAATAAAAGGCTCTCTTTCACGACAGGCGGGCAGTTACCGTGGAGGCAGAACTACACCTATTTGTAAACAGTGTAGTGCTATTAAACGCACTATCTTTCTGCCATCTACAAATTGCTGGCCAGATTAGGCCTAATTGGCCGGTAGCATGGACCTGAATTATGTGGTCCAGTGTTCACGGTATCGTCGCGATGGGGCATCTTAATGGAGAGACGGCTGGCTGCACCCGGGAGACACGGCCGCCACGTTACCAACATCGGCGTGTTTGCGCTTTCTCTCTCTCTCTCCATGTCTTTCTATTTATCTCCCTCCCCATATCTCTCTTTCTTCGTCTGCTTGACTTCTAGCTGAGTGGGAATAGAATCACGGACGTCGAGACAAATCTCGTCCATTCACCATTCGATGTCCCACGCACATTTTTATAAGAGACATCCATACTGTTTTATGTATGACAGATTGTGAGTGGCAGCCATTTTGGTTTTGATTGATGTTATTAAGAGTTGGACATGCTTCCCGCCTGCTGAAGCCATGGCGTCTGACGACGAGAACGACAATTTTGCTAGGTACTTCCAAACGGAAATTCCCCTCTTACGTGCCACCCACAATCTACCGAGCACGAGGCAACACAGGGCTGCTCTCTTCCTAAAAATACCCGGGATGCCTGAGGTCACCCTCCTCTGGCACATGAGATGGACGCGCTAACCAACGGGCCACCTTGCCCTGTTGCTATCAGTACACCGCGTATATTTTGGTATCATGACTATTAGTTTCGGACGAGGGGTTACACAGACCTTCACATTTGTTCATTTGATAAATAAACCTTTAGATGCCCGTTTGATGAATAGAATAGTAGAATAGAAGGTGTTGGCCGATACGCTTATTGTGTGCGTGGCGTATCTTGAGTCCTGCAGTATTTCATGAGCGGCTACGTCTTCCTGGAGGAGACGGCTTTAATCGACGGCTGCCATTGCTTTTGTGACCATCTTGGATATCAACAAGGCACTCTGCTACCAAAAACATACAATTGATTATCTATGTTCGTTCTGGGGTGAACTCAAGAGGATGCGGACACTATAGAGCTTCATGAAGGGCCAAGCGGCAGATGTTGAGAGGAAGGTACCACTTCGGTCATTTCGGTTGTTTTTTTTCTTTTTTGCCGCATGAGGGAGGAAACCGGAGTACCCAGAGGAAATCCTCGTGCAACGGGCAAGAAACAACCGGAGAAAAACCCCTACATATACACTTCCCTTCACCAGGATCGAACCCGAGGACGTCACGTAAACGTCACGTAAACTCAGGTAGAGTGAAGAAATGGTTTTGTTGTCGAGAAACGTCTCTGGTTTGAAACGGTATGTACGTTTTAAGCAAGTCTTTGAGATGGGGCGTCCTAATATAAATAGACGGTTGGCTTCACGCAGGAGACACGGTTGCTACGCTACCGGCATTGTCGTGTCATTGTTTTCTCTCTCTCTCGTCTTCTTCTTCTTCTTCCGCTTGACTTCCACCTTTCTATGAACACAATCCCGGACATCTAGACAAACCGCGTGGATCCACAACGCTATAGTCTTTCAAACGCTTGGCTTGAACTGTAGCAGCGCGGTTTTGCTTGTTTCTTGTCAGTCACGGAATGAGGAGAGAGAGATACATTGGAGGGTTGCAAAGCGTGACGTGATTAGATGACACTATCACCTTTTCCACCACCCATCCATTCCCCGCTCCGAGTCTCGTTCCCCGCGGGAGAGCTGTTGGGTAACCGACCGACATCAATTAGGCTGGAGCAGAATTTGTTTGCGCAGAGTTGCGGTTCGTTGTTGCCAGGCCAGAGAGGTGGTAGTCTACGGAAGTTGACGCGACAAAGTGTGCAGCGAAGTGGATGCGGTCCCAGTGTACAAAATGGTGAAGGCCGTAGTGCGTACATGGAGGTCTGTTTTTTTTTTTAGTGCAGCATACCTCATTAGTTGAAAGTATTTACTTGTGGCAGTTGCCCGTCGTCGCTAGGATTGTGGTTCGTTAAACTACTATTAGGGACAGGTCATCATTTATCGCCGGGGGAGGAGGGGAGGGGGGCGGAGAAAATTGGCGGGGTGGGGGGCATGAATTTTTTGGACCCACTCGAGGGGAAAGGGTCCCACATTTTTCAGGCCCCTTCAAAAGGTGGGGGGGGGGGCTCAAAAAAACACACTGACCAAAGTTGATGAAAAGTCATATTTGAATCCTCAAAAATGGTCCTTTCAGCAGTCAAAATTTCTAAAAACGCCTCACTCAGCTGCTGGGGGCCCCCATGATGAGAGCGTACAAAGGTTTTGAAGCTAGTAATATCAATACTGCACGTATAGTTTTTTTCAATAAACTTTGTAGAAGAGCCTTGCCCCCCCCCCCCTGGTTTCTCGGCTTCTTCTGTCTATCAGGTGCTGACGACGTTACGGATGTAGGCATACTAGCCAACAGTGTGTTCATCATACATTTTATGAACCTTGATACAAGATGGGTGTAAGGAACATCGGTATTTTATAGAACATATTTAACCCAACGTGTGTTCATCACAAACGGGACACGTTTTTCTTACAACTAGTGGTAATTTCTCGGTGCGGAGTGCGACTTGCTTAATTTGGCTTCAGCACTAATCGCACCTAGGAAATCATTTGCACAGATTCTCTCAATACGCATACGAAAAACGCATTTTTTGGAGGGAGTCACATTATTTTTGGACCTTGAGTGGAGGGTCAAGATTTTTTTCACGGATTCGAAGGGGTCATTGAAAATTTGGTGTTCACATTTTCATTTCCTCTGCTCCCCCTCACATCCTGCTCATAAATAATGATCGGTCCCTTACGTAATGAATTACGTTCAACATTCTACTTTCTTTTATTTGACTTAAATCTAGTTCCATGGCGAGTTCCATGGCGAGAGGCCATTATTATCAATTCCAAAAAAGAAGACTGGAATGTCACAGACTCTTCTTTGTTGAAAAGTAGATGGCTGTTTGGAATTCCTTGGGTAAGCAGTTGTATTAGACTACATCCATAAGCCTGTTCATGTGTCGTGTTGATTTGGCTCGCTTCTTAAAACGGCCTGATTTCTGTGTTAAGGGGTCGTCCATTACGCCACGTTTTTTGACCTATTTTGAAACACCCTTCCCACCCCGTCACAAAATTAAAAAAACACCTAGTAATAGTAACGTCACACTTCTGCAATCACTGTCCCCCGTGTAATATTTCAAAGTATTTACATTTGTTAAATACTTTAATAATTTATACACATACACACAACCACTTGGATATATTATAAATGCTGACAGCTTAATGATTAAATCTGGCCGCTTAATGCAACGGGAGGAGAGCATCATCGAGTTAACACACACCCAACTATGCTTACGAATTCAGGCCCACGCACATCCAGGTGCAGAGTGGAGCATGCTGTGAGCGGAACATTGCAGGGAAGATTTCGCGCAGCGGGAAAGCCTGCCTCCCAACAATTTGTTGAGTTGAACATTTTAATAATACGCCAAAAAATTAAGGTGACGTGAACGCCAAAATATGGTGCACGATTGAGACGTCACAGTTTGGAAACACCTTCCACTCTTACGTCACAATTGTCACAATAAACCAACCACCCACCCACCCACCAGCCGAAGCAATTTAACGCTCGTGTGGCCGAAATGGCTCAATTTTGAATTTTAAAAGACTTTTAGAACAGAAGAAATATCTGGTATCGGGAGGTGTTAACCCTGGGATTCGATCCGGGAAACCTCCAAATCATTGTAGGGGCCGAAAGATTTTCCAGAAATTGAACAGAATAGTTCCCATAGCGGGTGAAAGAGCATGGTATCCTCTCACGCTACTCTGGCCGGCAGTCCTGGCGGGTGCTTCGCCAAGATCCCCGTTCCAGGGGTTCAACCAGATCCGCAAACCTCCAGAAGACAGCGTGAGCTCTCTCACCACTCAGCCACAATGATCAATTGTTCGAATTGTTCAATCGTTCTAATCAATTGTTACCTAACTTTAAAATAATCTGTTAAGACTCTTAACTTAAGCGGCAATCCTTCCTGCCTGTTCTACTCCAAATTACTTTTTACGACGTTTAAACATATTTTTCAATATTTCAGTTTCAAACCTTGGTCAGAGCTCGCAGTATTACAATCCATTGTACAGTCGCGGTCAGTAAAACATGGAAATGTTGGTTTCCTGTGCACATTCTAGTACACCTATCTATATATATATCTATAATAATACGCTTAGGTCGGACAAGCAAATTCATCATTATTATGCACTACAATGAAAGATGGTGTATAATGAAAGAGGGCGAACGACCGACAATGTCAAACAAACAGATGTGGCCTGTAACAATCGACATATTGCATTAATACAGCTAGCTCTTAAGAGCCGACTTGGAAGAGTTTCAAAGTTGGTTGAGTAACAATCACTGCATGCACAACCATTGTTGGCTTTGTTGGGCTTAGTATCAGAACAGAGAAACGTCCTCCATTGAAAATAAACATTTACTACCATAACACAAATCAGCAGGGGTTCAAAGAGGGAGTAGAGATGGGGATATTCAGACCACACAATAGGGGAAACCGGGGCCCACTCAGGTTACGCTCAGGTATGGGGGAACCAGCTAGCCGAAGTATGTTACGCCGGGGATACAGCTAGTTAGTTTTTATTAGATAACTGGCTGAAGTACGGATGGTGTTGAATGCACGGTATGTAACACTGGTTAGGTATGGTGTTCATGTTTGACCGAGTTAAGTTTCTTCAAATTATTGCGCTTATTAGCAAGCAAACTATAATTTTCCAACACGATACGAGCTCTAATGTTATTATTTTTGTGAATATATTTTCTGTTCAGTTAATTGAACATAATGTCGGAAAGGGTCTCTTATAGCTGCTTAGGTTTAGCTTATACTTCGTCCTACCCATCCACCTGCGAAAGACGATCCCCGACACCCAAAAACCTTTCGCCGTGGAACGAAAATCAAAGGAGGAGTTGTTGTTGGGGAAGCATGATCGAGATTAGTTCCGGATCTCCGCCTTTCTTTCCCGATTGGAGAAAGAGAGAAAAAAAAGAAAAATTGCTTTTCTTTACGGCACAAGGTACAAAGAAAGAAGAACGGACGAATGAAAAAGGAAAAAAAAATGTGAAACCTGAGCCATTTCTTGGGGCACTCGGCTTTTTATCAGCGACCTTCTTCAATTTTGTTTTATTATTTTTAGCTCTTGGCGTATTAAAGTTGGAACGATGTTGATTCAAACGTTTGTCGCAGAGAGTTTAAGACGATGCGGCTTTCAACATCGTAACATAGAAAAAGTAGAAAATAAAAAAAAAGCATATTTATATTTCAATATCAACATACATTGGTCGACGTCATCCTCAAAGAAGAAGACGTTGGCTACATTCCATTATAGTTTCGGTAAATCCGCTGTATTTTGTGTCGACTGTGGAAATGTAGGCCAAATTTACTGTTTATCTGAGGATGACATTGCCCCAGATATCATGTTTTAAAAAA
>JAHWFP010178233.1:0-26527 GCA_023313725.1 Lithobius niger | reverse complement strand
AATCTCAAGACAACAAGGGATATACAGTACTGTTGCTTTAGGCAGGACGAATGCCTAAAGAATCGATTCATTCGGCATTGATCGGAGGTATCCAGGGTGAAAACTAAAGGTGACGAGCGTAGGAATGCAGAAGAATTGCTACTTAAGATCCAAAACACCAGAGTAGGCGTGTACTATGTGCTATGCACGAAATGCGACGCTATCTAGTTGGGTGAGGCACGTGAGGGAGTTTGGAATCGTGTGCATCAACACATAGAGCAGGCATGAGGAGTGAGAAGGAATAAAATGATGTTGCAGCCCATCAGACGAGTACATCACACAGAATAGACTGGGAGCATACTGAGACCTTGATTGCGTTCAAATTCAACTAAGGCCATTGGACAGGCACCTGAGAAGATTTAGAGTCATCGGCAATTCAAGTAAACATGAGTGAAAACTATAGAATGATGAACATCGAAGCCCCCTCTACATCATCAGAACTAATACGCTATTACCACGAAGCAAAAAAAGTTCGAAGATCACCTTTTGAAATTTGCACCGATGTATACAGTATGTTCTTGCTGTGTCTGGACTTGCCACAGTTCGCTGAGTTTTGTCTTCATCTCCGGCCTGAGCAAGCGGTCGATGTTGGGATAGGAAGGCCCATCATCACCTGCACTCCGTCATCAGCACTTCATCAGCTGCACTCTCTTTTCCTTGAATTGGCGTTTACTTATGGATTCAAGCGCTCTGAAGTGTGAATTCCTTGAATGTGTTGGATCGCAGTAAGACAGAAGTGTTGCACCAGTTGATGGAATGTTGTGGATTCTTAATGCAATGGAGAGTAATCATTTTTACTTCTGAAGAAGGTGAAAGGACTACCACAGACCCTGTGTGTAATCATCGAAAATTTAAGTGGACTTTTTAATAATTATCAGTGTATGGTAATAGCGTATAGTTCTGATGATGTCATTAAATCGCCACTGTTAAAGTAGTAAATGCTGGTTACCGGATTTTTTTCCGCCCCGTCTACACCTGAATTAAAGTACCTTGTGAGGGTAGACCTCAAGCCTCACAAAATGATGGAAACGACCCGATAAATATCGGAGGCTGCAGAGTTTGTGAGATTCAAATGACAGCAGGGGATCCGAAGTGATCCAACGTACTAAAGCTTCTTCAAACGAATGCCTGATGAAGACAGTTGGGAGAAGAAATACACCATCCTTCACCAAAACTGTCAAAAATTTGTGGAATTCTGCTCTTTTTCCTTGTGAATTTTTCATGGTCATGAACTCTCACAGTAAGTAGCAATGTAGCATGCATTGTATTATTTTTTATTAAAACTGTATGAATCAACCGAACCAGCAGTGCTTTCGGTGGCCATATTTAACTCACAGGAAAACACAAGAAAGTATCTGATTCTTGATATATATATTGATATGTATCAAAATATCCGATCGTTTTCATATTTACGAAAATATCACGATAACGATATTCAAGCCCCGTCTCTTAGTATTCCTTAAACTATCTCCTGGTCGAGTTAAGGACAAAATATTCTCAGTGGGTTCATCACAGCAATGCATTGATTCAGTTCAGTGACATTTAATTTTTCCTCGAGCTGATGTATGCGTTTGTGTAAATCGGCAAGGCTTCAGATGATTGCTTAGCGTCACAAACCTACCTTGTGTAATTTCATCACAGGCAGAATCTTGTAAAAATGAAGTATTATTGGTACTTTATTCAACTTTGCAAACATTGGTGAAACACAATGATGACATGCCTATTTTTTTTATTCTTTTAGAGTTGGATCTGCTGAATTGTGTTGGAAGCATTGCTGCTTATTAACTGATCTAATAGCAAAATATAATGGAGTGCAATCTTCTTCCTTAGTTTGCATTACAAACCTGTTAAACAGGTTAATACATTTTTTAGCTGCAGAACATCTAGTGAGTCATCTGTTCTAATGTGATTTCTCTTACTCTAAAAAGCTTCTCACATGGCCTGATACATTAATTTTTCTTCTTGTAATGTAGGAATTGTTTATTTTAAAATATTCCGTGAAAGAATTTCCAAGAATATGGGCACATCTTGCCATCACTAAGCAGAGTTGTCCCGTATTGCAAAAACAAGCCAAACTGGCAGCAACTTATGGTTTAACTTGCCTCAAGAATCTATTAGAAACACCGTCAACGGGCAGTTTTTTTGAGCTGGTATGTTAGTAAATTGTAATGTTATTTAAATAATGATAATCTCCAGTTGGTAAAATAATTAGTTTGCGTGAAGAAGTAATTTTACGTTTGTGTATTTAGGAGTTAGCAGTGAGGCTTATGATGTGTGGGATTGAAGTGGCCTCGGATATGAAAAACGAGAATGGGTTGTTTCAAGAAATGCAAGTAGAATGTGCACACTTGTGGAAGCTCATATTATTTGAAGATTCATCAGTTGTTCCACACACCGTTCCAGTGATATCACAGATAATGTTGTTGACATCCAAACTGTTGCCTTATTTTGACAGTGCAAGTGTATTGGAGGTAATGTTACTTCAGAATCGTTTAACACCTCTGTTTCTTGTTGCATTGATCTTAAGTTTGTGTGTGTTCTTCATTTTACTTCAGATACTAAGCTCTATGAAGCTATTATTACTGTTGTGGGTCGATGCTATTAGTTTAGAAGTCATCAACTGTTTGCTGAAATTAAGAAAGAGATTCTTTCCCCCATCTCCAGAGGTACCGTAACCATATCTTGAAATTTGCTAGCAGCCTGGCAGTAACCATAAATTTTCCATGGTAGTATAATTTTTGGAAAATAGTTCCAATTTAATAGTTAACGGAAGGCTGGGGGAACACAATGTTATCCTGACGTACATCCTACTCTCTAAACTGATATTTGTTATGCTAGCCTGAAAACATGTTCCATTAGAGTGCAGAAATAAAATGTTTATGCCATTTAGAAATAGTAATTATTTTCGTACATGCAAAATCTAGCTTATCTTGGCATCTAAGATACCCGACAAAATCACTGTCATCAGACACGATCTGACAAATAATGTAATTTGTTATACACTTTCACGTAAAAACACGCTTTTCATCAGACAATTTTACATTCTGATCAGATAATTTTACATTCTGGATACTTGACACTTTGTTAGATTTTCCATGTATGATTATTTTCCAAGTTCTTTTCAATGTGAAGAACTACACAGTTTTCCTGTGTGCATTCACCCTGTCGTGAATTTCTCCTACGTATCATTTCTCACTGTCTTAGCAGCTAATTTGCTAAACCACATCTTTTCTGTAATGCTGTTGCTGTGTTAAAGCCACTCGCACACATCCTGTAGTTTATCAACTTAACCCCCTGAGACCTGTGGTCCTTCCTCTACATGGCGAAGCAAAATGTAAGTTTCCAGACGTAATGCGATCTTTGTGATGGATCTCCGGAAATCTTGAGTAGAGTGAGCAAGCATATCCCAGTGGTCTGCATATTAGTCTCCAACCCAAGTGAATGCCGGTTCAAATCTCGCGACAAATCCGACGATCATATATGTATTCATATGGAACTTAAAAAAAAAACCTTGGGTTATTGGAGGTTATAGAAATGTTAAACTGGTGTTGAAAAAATCTTGCGAACTCATCTCACGAAATTTTAATTGTTATGGATGGAAAGCTTTTAATTTCCCTCTAGTAGGTATAATTGAACCTCAGTTATTCAGCCAAGGCATGTTCAAACAATCAAATTTATATTCAAGGTGAGATTTTGTTTTGGGGGATTGCACTTTCAACAGGATGATATGAATGATTAGGATGAAACTGCTTCCGGCTGGTGTATGTTTATTTATTTTCATATTGCAGGTTCATGTCTCTTCAGCGATAAAACAAGCTCGATTTCTCGTTTTGTCTCAGTTAAATGTGTGGAATTTTCTCAAGATTGGACATTACATAAATCAAGATGTTTGGAAATTTAGGCTTTGTTGATACTGTAATGAAGGTTCTTGTTAATATCGTTTAATTTAGCCCATTACGATATTCCATTAGAATATTGGTTTAGCCCGGTATCGGGACCGGCACACTGTCCGTACGATAGTCCGACCCCTTTTATAATTAAGTCAGTGGATTACATTATTTAATCATTTAACCATTTTATTTATCATTTAAATCCATTTGATTGTTCATCAAACTCTTTAATTAAATCGGAGAACTCGTTAACGAAACGTTAACATCGTCCTCTTAGCTTGTTGGGTTTCAAAGCGCAACACATCCGGTACTAGCAGGCGCTATAACAGCAGCGCCAGTCTAGTACACTCTTGGCCTCAGTCTAGCTTAGATATCCAAATTTACCGTAAGAGTCAGTGGTCAGCCTAGCCGATCAGGTCATTTGAGCCCTCTATTTATGGTGTTAACTTCCTCATCCAGAAGCCACCTCTGGGTATAACCTGGAGTTCCCCTCAACTTTACTCAACTAAAGTTGAGTAAAGTTGAGTAACCAAACCTATCCACCTTGTGGACTGAGAATAGTATTGATTTGGGACTTAGCCAGTTTGATTAACGATCCTTCGATAAGAAGGCAGTCTTAACTAGGAGGTGCTCTCGGAACTAAAGGGGTAATTAACTAAATAATTACCAATGAATAAATTCTTTCGACTTTAAAAGAAAGTCCATTGCCTTGTCTGAATTACTTGTGCTTCCTGAACTTGTGTTTTCAGCCTAGATTTATAGCTGCTAATGAATTAAGTGATCGTACGAGACTACTGTCTTTTACAAGGAAATTTCTCCGTAAAGTTAGCCAACACAACATTTGGGACTTTACGTTGAAGTTTACATTCTATTATATCACTTTCCAAACCTCCCGCAAGCACACTTTGTCTTATTTTTTCACTGCAAACAATCGCCATCTATTTTCACATTCATAAAACTATACCTTTCTTCATTGCCTGAGCTGAGCTTTCACATATTTATTTTGCTCCAACAAAGTCTTTTGCACCGATTTCTCCACTTCACACTCTCTTGCTGTCCATTCTAACTGTCCCCATTCACTTCTAAGAAGTTTTCCACTTACTTTGCAACAGCTTGTTTTTCCCAACAACAAGTTTCCACTGTAAAATATCCGTAAAACTAATATCCATTTTAACAGCTTTCCTTTCACTAGCGAGCATAGCACTTAATCTGGTTCAACTCCCCATTACGTACTTGACAGCCTCCTCAAACACCAGGAATGCATATAGATGGCTGTTGGTCAGCCGAAAGCATGCAGTTTTTACTTGTTTTTTTTTTGTTTTTTGTCGTGTGTTTCTTCAGTTGTAAATAAAGAAATAATTTCTTGTGTATTTTTTATAGCAAACAAATATCTTGTCTCTGCTGTCGGACTTGTTTGGCGAAGCATTGGAGGCTGCTGATTGGTTGAGTTTCACTTCGTCACTAGAAGCATTTTCCCTCTTTGCACATGAAACAAATCATACTGAAGTTATTCCAATGTGTTTTCAAAGGAAACCTCACCTTCAGAAAACTGCTAGTAAATATTTAAGTAAGGTAAGCTGAATCTTCTTTCAACTTTAATTTGTGCCGTGGTCAATCTGGGGATTTGATTTGGAGACGACGAACAGCCTGTAGCTCTCTACATGGCGAAATTTTCACTTCCATCCAAAATACTTTTATTATTTTTTATTATTATTATTTTTTTGCTCCAGTGCCTAAACTTACAGCTAAGAATGTTCAGCAGCCCCCCACCAGGTGGCATACTTGCTTACATCCCACCCAACCTTGCCAGCCACTTCTCGTTTGGGCATGGATCTAGTCTGTCGCGTGCTGTGCTCAAGATCGACAAAATGTTCATTTTAAAGCCGAATAAAAGTGAATATGCCATGAAAAATCTTGATGCCGAAATGTGCTCGCACGTAAAAACATCAGGGATAAGCACTTAGCCTGTCATTGTCGTTGTGCCTGTAATTTTTGATGAAACTCGTGTGACATTTGTCACTTGCATACTGAAGCGCAAATCACCCGTATCTAAAAAAAACATGATGTAAGTCAGACCAAAAGCAAAACTAAAGACTTAAGTTTGTCCTCAAATGCTTCCGTTCGTAGTGCACTCAACGTAGAATTATTACTGATTTTGGGCTGTCCCCTAGTAGAATTTTGTTTTACTCATGACCCGAATTTATACCGCTATGATTTCTATGCTCCCATTTTGTATTCTCACCTTAACTGCAGCCTGTCGAAAATTCGCAAATCGGTAGGACTTGCTTGTTTTTGAATTTGAGCGTGAATTCGTTTTTTGAAAATAATGCATACACAAACATACAAAGTGCTGCTGCTATCGTCAACCCATGTGTGCAATATGACATGCGAGCCTACGGAAGGCTTTCCTGCCAAACTTTAAAGAGCAGCTTCTGTCCCGGTAGCATCAACCGAGTGCAATAAGTAACCCTTCTCTCACCCTACGAAGGACAATGAGCTTGACCTAGAGAAGGAGATTGGGGGAACAGAAGTATAATATACGCTTAGAAAAATGGCACTATCCAAAGCGGGCTTCAGCAAGTGGTCAACAGCAAACATTGGAGAAATCCCAACACAGTCAACTGATGACAAGCTTCTGAAAAGTAAGTTTGTTAAATCAGTAATGATATAATAGGAAACTTCGCCTACTTATATTAGGAGGTGACTATGAACCACATTTTAACTGAAGAAGGAAACCTTGAAAATTCGTTCAAACCATGCCCTCCAGCAGTTGTTTAAGGAACTGCAGAACCAGAAATTGTTTCAGCTTCTGGGCCCCACTACGTGAGCTTGCAGTGATCCCCCAGAGCCCCCTACCTGATTGATTTGATTCAGCCATACCACTTTGAGTTTGCTTCCTCTGGCCTTGCCTTCACCCCAACCCCTCTAATGAAGAGCTGGTAGGGAAGGGAGGGTAGTCTAGTTTCACCTCCCACCATGGTCAAACCTCTGCAACAGCTGTCTGCTGCTGCAAGTGATCAAAGAGGGTTATCGTGTGCCTTCCCCCCCCCCCCCCCCTTTCACTCCTTTTCTTTGTTGGTACTCGGATCGGAATCGTCATCCACAGATGGCGGAAGAAATTTCATCTCTACTCTCGACGTGGGCAGATAATGGTGTTGATTAATGTGTGTACCTGCTTGTGGATCCTTTCAGAAGTGGACTGACGGGTGTAGAGGCCGGTCGGGAAGCTGGTGGCCAGAGGTCATTTTTCAAATTATTTAGAGCAACACATACCTCTAAAGACCAGATGCAAGTCGGGGGTTCTCGTCACCACCCCACCCCCTTTACCAGAATGTGGATCTTTGCTTTTTTTCCCCATCTAGATTTAGTTCAGTGTGTTTTGTCTTAAAGAAATGGGTGAAAATTTGTCTGCGTCTGCATAACATCTGTAAATCGTCTATAAAGCCATCTATAACAACATCTACCGGTATAAATTCTTGTTGACAGTTATCTTAATGTCGACAACATCAATTCCATGTACAAAGTGTGATTTAGGCAACAATAGTACATATATATTATTATGATTGCCATTTAAGGGCTATAATGTAAGCCAAAGGGGGGAAAAAAGAAATGAGGTGTTTCGGGCAACCACTGGTAGGGTTGCAGCAAGGTGAGCTCCGTGCTCCCACAGCACAATATCTCTTTTAATTCTAATGTTCGGTCTGTATTTAGAAAGTACACGAGTCAAGATCCCTTTTTCCAGGAAGTGCCATCATTTTTCATATACCGACACTTCAATCAATGGGCACCATGAGTGTGTTCAATGTAAAATCTCATTTCAATGACGAAAAGTGTACCCAGTGTACTCTGTAACTTGCATACAGCAATGCTGTTGTTTTTTTTTTTTTGTCTAATCAAGTTCCTTATACAATGTTTGCAGATCCCATTTGATGGCAACTTTGTAACTGACAATTTCACACATTTTTTATGTGAAGAGCAAAAAATTCTATTAATGGAACAAAACCAACCCGATGAAGAGAACCCCATACAAAGGCCAGCAAAGCGCATGCGTTCGGGTTGTTCTGATGATGGCATTCTGCTGATTGAAAACTTAGAGGTAAAATTTGCTGTTGTGTTTAGTTTCTGGAAAACACATTGTTGAAGTATGGATAAAAGTATCGAAAGTTCAGATTTTTTTCAAGTAAGGCTTAAATTCAAAAAAGGAAATGCTCAATCGTATTTCCTTTTTTGAATTTAAGCGATCTTGTAAAAATCTGAACTTTCGAACTTTCAAAATTCAAAGTGCACAATGGTTAGCTTATTTGGATAATATTATAATTTACATGGCTATTGCGGGGGTGTTATGGTACAACACGCTCATATTCTTCCTTCTTTCTTTCATTTGTGTAGTCTGTCAAAATTAAATTTCATTCTTAATTTTGACAAGACTACATAAATGAAATAAAGAAGGAAGAATATGAATGTGTCGTACCACACCCCCCGCAATAACCATATTATTTATAAAGCTACTTAATACTAGTCACAGTCTAAGTTGGTTTCTGTATATAACAATTAATACCACTATTATTGTACCACCATTATTGTAAATTTTTGTATACTTGTATAATTTTAAGCTAAAGTTTACTAGGTATTTTGGTCAACTTGTATTCTGTTTTCCATGGCATTTTATTGATTTACTAGACGAAGCCCGTGCTATGCACGGGCCAGTCATGAATTAAGTTTACAGACACACTTTTCCCGGCATACTTTTCCCGACATTTTTCATGCTCGTGCCTCGTTCATCTTATTGTGAGCCGTATGTGAGTTGCTCGACCGCTCCCTCTCGGCTGCACTTGCCATGCTGATAGAATGGAAGAGTCCACTTGCAATGCGGGCGTGAGAAGGGGGAAGTGATTGTTCGGCCTTTATTTCTTAACTGCTCAGCCGGATCCATCATTATTATAAGGATTTCTCATTTCTGTTCTGTGACATTTTTTTTTGTCATTCCTACAAAACCAATCTTTTTTATTTTATTGTTTACTAGCCGACATACTGAGTACGATGGAATAATATAGGCTTGTCGCGCTGTGTGGTACTTTTTATTTTTCTAGTTAGAATTTTCCATAGTCACAGCTGGCTAAATAATTGCAAGTGATTACCGTAGTATAAGAGCCCGGGTGTTTTACTTTTTGCTAAGCAAACTTGGTACTCTAGCCTTTTTTTTTTGGGGGGGGGGGGGGGGGGTTGATTTGTGTTTTTCTTTGAAACTATTGACAAGAGAGAAGCATTAAGAACTCGGGAATAAACTATTAAAATGTTATAGTATGGAGCATCAGAATTAGTCAGTTTTTGGCAAACTTACAAAAAAAAAAACCCATTTCTTTCCAATATTATTTTCATACCAGAGTTACCCGGCGTAAAATTCCGCCGGTCTAGCTGGTTCCCACAAAATGACGCATCCTGAGGCAGTACGTATCTAGGCCATTTTGGATCCCTGTGCATCCCAGGACTCCATCTTTTTTCTCCATCTTTAAGCAAAATAAAAATTACTTACCGTATTGGAAAATGTAAATTCAATAACCTTAGAAGACATACGAAGGTGATGTATATCATTAACACTTAAGTTATACCTGCCTAGCATTAGCTATACCTTAGTAATACCTGCCTAGTGTTAGCTATACCTTAGTAATAGCTGCCTAGTGTTAGCTATACCTTAGTAATACCTGCCTATACTTTGTTCCACATTATGCTTTCAGAAAACTGACGGTATGACGCAACGATTTTTTCCACTACGAATGCAAAAAATCCGTAAACAACCCATTCGTAAACTCTATCAGTAACTATGTTGAGTCTACAAGTGTGATATCCACATGTTTTTGCACTTTTAGTGCAAGGAAACGAGTTATCATCCAGTCAGTTTTCTGAAAACATAATGTGGAACAAACTATAGTGTTAGCTCTTCCTTAGTAATACCTGCCTAGTGTTCTATACATACTACTACTACCTGTCTTAAACCAATAACCAATTTTCGCTGCTTAGATGGGATTCGAACTCGACAACCTTTAGATTAGTAGGCTGTCACCCTAATATGCCATTAGGTAACTAAAGATTTACGTGGACAATTTTTTAGGCCCGTATGGAAGTTAAAAGTGTCGCATTTTCGGGAGTGTGTTTAGCATTGCGTATAATCAGTCTTGAAATTTCTGGAATTTATAATGTGGTAAATAAGTAAAACGGGGTGCTAAAAAAACTGCTTTTTTTAATGTCCCCGAGTAAAAGTCAGTATTGTCCATCTTTTTTTATTCTGTTCCATAGGATTCCACTGTTTCGGATGAGTGTTTCTCTACTATACAGTCAAGTGTTGAGAAGCTAAAGGTTTTAGTCAAAGTTCAGAGATTGTCTTCAGACCATAGAACACAACTGGAACAAATTAAGGCTGAAATAGACAACCTCTTGACTGACATAGGATAATAATTTCATGTATCAGCTGAAAAGCAAAAATAGATTTCATCAATAAAGTTTTTATTGTTTTAGTTACTTTTACATACACGTGTAATGCGAAGTTCATATTTTGGTAGAGTCCAGTTGTAGAGTGTTAACCATTGAACCCAAAAGGTCGTAGTTCAATGTGAGGTTTAGGAGCATCTGCTCACAACATTAAAACTTGACAACTGAGTTATTATGAGTCTTATAATAATAATAATAATAAATGAATAGTTTACCACATTAATGTGGAAGGTGTACCGGAAGGGGTGTGAGCCGCTGACACCGAACCTTATTTAAGAAAGCTAGCAAAATGCAAGGGTATGAAGAAGATACTAATTAAAAAAAAAAAAAAAACAAGAGAAAACTGAAAAGCCATCAATGATCTAAAGATTTCTCTTAAGAAATTTGCGGAGATCCTGAGTCATCAGCATTCGGCGAAAGCCCGATTCCGTGTCCATGCATACTGTCTCAGAACTTAGGGCATTCCACACTGACACCACACGAACAGAGAAAAAATTTTTCCGGCACTCCATTCTTGAACCAGGAACGGCCAACCGCCAAGGGTGACCACGGGTGTGATATGTATTGGGTGCTGGATCAAAAAGTGGTAAATCCACTGAGATAAGTCCTCGAAGAATCTTGTAAGTAAGGATGAGATCAAAGCGAAGTCTTCTGAGCTCAAGAAGTTCAAGTCCAGACCGAGTCAGGCGTTCCAAGTGGTGGACATGTCTCAATCCAGGAAGTCTCTTGGTAAACTTCCTCTGGACTGACTCCAACAGATCAATATCTTTAGCAAGGCTAGGAGACCACACTGGGGTTGCATATTCCAGCAATGGTCTAACAAACACCTTACCTTAGTTTGAGAATCCCCAGAAGTAAAGCATTTGTTCACCACTGCTAACCGTTGAAACGCCTGAGCGCTGACCTTTTGACAGTGTAAAGAGGGCTTCAGATTTGAAGTGAACCAGATCCCCAGATCCTTAACTTCATGGGTTGGTTGCAAGATCACGCTGTCTAAACTATAGGGATGACATATGTCATCATTACCAGCACGAAAGAAAAGACACTTCTGGATCGAAAGTGGCAATTGCCAAAGGTCAGACCACGCTGTAACTGCATTAATCTCCTCTACAAGAGCCGGGGAACAGTCCGAAGAAATATTTTCACAGCCAACTTTGAGATCATCAGCAAACTTAACACCGAAGGTGTGATCACCGTCAAAAATTAGGTCATTAATGTAAATCACGAATAGTAGTGGACCGAGCACAGACCCCTGAGGTACACCACAGGGTACAGGTGTTACGGACGATAATGTCCGGTTAATAATAACCTGCTGAGAGCGATTTAGTAGAAAGGCCGATAGCCAATCCCAAAGCCTTCCAGTAATCCCGCAGCCTAGAAATTTCTGCAGTAGTTTTTGATGGATAACTGACTCAAAGGCCTTTTTAAAGTCAAAGTATATAGTGTCATATTTCACCCCGACATCAACTGCAGACGTCCATCTATCAAGAACGTTCAAGAGCTGATGAGTTGCAGAACGGTGTGGCAAAAAACCATATTGGTCTTGTCTGATGACAGAGAACTTTCTCAAGTAACGTAAAAGTGTATCACGTACAATCGATTCCATTACCTTACAAGCGACACATGTCAATGCAATGGGTCTATAGTTAAGTGGGTCGGATGGAGAGCCCTTCTTGAATACAGGGACCACAAAAGCAGTGCTCCAAATTGCAGGAAGTGTGCCCTGGTCAAACAAAAGTGTAAACAATTTACTAAGTGGATAGCAAATCTCAACTCTAATCTGTTTAAGGAGAAAGGCAGATAGACCATCAGGGCCACAGGAAGTGCTTGGCTTGAACCGGTTAAATGACTGAAGAACATCCTGCGAAGTGAAAAGAACCTCCGAGCAAACCTCACTACTGTCAGGATGTTGGGGAGAGGGAATATTACCACTACCATCATCCAAAATAACATTTGAGGCAAAAACCCTCCCAAGCGCTTCTGCCTTTGATACGTTATCTGTAATGAATGTGTTGCCAACCTTAAATGGTGGCAGAGAGCGTTGTGTTCTGGTTTTTTCACGATACAATTTGAATAATGCCGAGGGATTTCCCTTGCGGATTGCTTTGGCTTCCCTTTCGCTATGCCAAGCTTCCACAGTATTAGCGTATAACTTTCTCTGGGAGTTGTATTTAAGAAGCGAGGTTGGACTGTGATCCCGTTTGTAGCGCCTCCAAAGAACTATTTTACGGTACTGCATCTTAGAAATGTACTTAGGATAGATAGAACCATTCCTTACTGGTTTAACCCTAGGGGTTTCTCTACAGTGAATAAAATGTCCCTCCAGGATGCTCCTGAAACAATTCCACGCAGCATCGATTCCCGGGTGGGCCTTAAAAACCAATTCATCCCAATTTAAATCAACCAAAGATGCCCTGAGTTTAGAGAAGTTGAGTTTCCCAGTTGGGGCACGATCAAGGGTGCCGGCAGGAATGCGTAGGTGAGAAAGTGCTCGATTAACACGAAAAGTAACTACACAGTGGTCACTATTACCAAAGTGGGCACCTACATGGAGATCAAACACTACCCTGTCCTCATCAGTGAAGACTAGATCAAGAATATTTGTTCCACGTGTAGGCTGTCCGACCAATTGTCTAAGGCCCAGCGGTGCCAATTTTTCCAAGAAAATCCAGTGTTGCAGATCCCCGGCCCAATTGCGAGCCCAATCCACAGAGGAAAGATTAAAGTCCCCCAGAAGAATGGTGGAATGCCCCAAGCTAACGGAGTCCAGGATGAATTTACACACACTCAAAACCATATCCGCATTGTAACTATCAGGTAGGTAGCACATGATGAATGACAGTTTGCAATCAGGCACAGTCAATACCATCCCCTCCACAACCTCCGACACCTTCACAAGTGCCACAGGCAAATCAACCCGGTGAAGAAAAAGTAGGCCCCCTCCTCTACTACCCCTATCACGCCTAACAACTGCATACGACCCCAAGTCAGCCAACATAGCATCTGTGATTGCACTGTGCAACCACGATTCAACGACAAAGATACAATCGTAATCGCCACACATCATAAGCTCCCTAAAGCAACCAAAGTTGCGGATAACACTTATCTTATTATGAGTCTTTGCTTTTGGGGGCTGAAGTTGCGGAATCTCAAGAATGGTTAAACAGAGAGACCTTCGTGACGTGAACCACATAAGACTAAAGACAGATTATGGTTAAAGATCGAAGCTTGAGCGAGGACCGTTGATCAAAGACAATTTCCTGAGGGCAAACATGGCCTTATATGCTACAAGACCCCTTCGACCACGTGGTGCCCTGAAGGTAGATTGAAGCATAATTATTTTCTATCTGGCTCTTGGCACTTTTTTGAACATATCAAAATTTGAGGCCTTTATTACAAATGGATAAATGAATGAGTGTTGTTTATAATTTTATCATTGGGTGAAAGCGTCAAAGATTTGAGTTTTTTGGATCAAGGCGGAATTTCTTACTATTGCAATACAATTCCTAAGTGAGGCAGTCGTGCAAGGCCGCTTAACTACACATGTTTTCTAAGGGTCTCATTTGATTCAATACAAAGTTGCAAACAAAAACGTCAAGTATGCTATAAAAAAATAATAATTATACCGTATGATTGAAGCTTCACTCTGTTAAAATTTAAAGTACATGGGTAAAAATTGATGATTTTTAATTTAAATCTTCATAATGATTAAAAACTTGTAGTCGGTCGGTTTGTACATTTGTTTATATGTCCATCTTCTCCTCCAGGAATAAGGATGGTAGAATGTGAGAAAGGTGTCTAAAGACAGGAAATTCTGCCGGATATCGTTTAGGCGTATTTACGTAGTTCTAAGTAAAAGTTTTGCCCTCGAAAAAAAAACGAAAAGTCCCTTTCGGCCATTGTTGAAACGAATTTTTTGAAGTTCATTGTTATTTTAATTACTGGCTCTCCTGTGTAGTGTAATTTTTTTTTTTTTTTTTTTGCGTAGCTTGTAGTTTGGTTGGGCCTAGGGCCCGTTAAATTCTGATAAATCATATTTTCCTGCTTAGAGGATGATCCACATTATTGTTGTGCCACGTAGGCTGCGCGTGGTCCAGCAGTGTTTTCGGTAGGATTATGGCTGGCAATCCGAATATCCGTCATTTTAGAATGAGGCATGTAGAGCTCACTAATGGGACGACTGTTGGAGTGGCATTTTGAATTTTTCAAATTTGGTTTGGTGGTACCAGGAAAAAATGAAAACCATATCCCAACTTTCAAAATTATTTGATAATATAGGCTACACACTCGCCTACTTTTGGGGCTAAATATTTTAGCATTATTCTAGTCAAGTCGTCTCCTTTCCATTCATCTTATATACTGTACACCACTTGTCAATATTTCATATTCAAGACTTCAGGACTGGTATTTCATTTTTAATTTCAACGACATTTCCAGGCTTTCAAGGAGTTCCACGAACCTAGAATTACTTAATCTGTTTGTCTGTGCTAAGCACACTAAAATTATGGTTTTTACAATTTTTCAGCAATGCAAAGTAAAGTGAACCAATCAGACCTATCGTGTTTTTTACAGTAAAAGCTGTAAAAACGTGAATACAGCAGTAAGGTTTCACGTGGACTAAACAGTCCACAGAGTGGAATCGCTTAATCGGCTCCTGGTGGTACTAACACAGATAGGCAGCATGCGTTTCCTGGTATTCGGCTCTGGTGTTGCTTCTACTGTGCAGCTTACGCAGCACAATTATTTAAATAAAAAAAAATCTGTTCACATCAGGGATCAGGTTGCAAAATTAGTAGCTAGGGGTGGGTCGGTTTCATTTTTTTGACTACGGTTCCGGTTTCGGTTTTCACGCACACAAAACCACGGTATCGGTTTCGGTATCGGTTTTTGCCACCATCCACCCAAACCAGCCATTTCTAGTTTGTTTTCTTGTAGCAATAGTATTACTAGCTTCTACCTCACTCCTGCTTTCACTTTCACAGCGTCATAGACCATGAGCCTAGCTGTGGCACCAATTTTCCTCTACTATTTTCTTTTTAATGCCTGTCATTTATACGTACAAAATGATAATTATTAAAAAAAATTAGAAAAACAGATCAAATTTTAATTTCTCGAACACCGTACGAAAAACCGACACAAAATCCGAATCGGTTTCGGTTTTCAGTAAAAACCGAAAATTCGGTTTCGGTTTCGGTTACCGACCCATCCCTATTAGTAGCAAGACTTACTAATATAAACAAAGAGAAATGAAAGAGTAGGCACACGTTTTAGCTTGTTTATGAACTGAAACCTAACGAACAATGCGCACTATCATGATCATTAATTGACTGATCGCTTTTTTTTTTATAAGACTTACAAAAGAAATGTCCTCGGGATGCCGTCGAGTCGAGCGTTAGCAAGCGACTCAGCTAGTTTTAATTGAAACAGCTGCAATTTTCTGAATTGTACATTTGATTATTTAAAATAAAAATCCTCAATTTTTATCCGTGTGCCTTTTAATATGTAAAGTGAAACTCCAATTATAAAAAACATTTTTTACGGCTCAGTTGACGTTTTTGTTTGTAATCCGTATACCTTTTTTATGGCATGGAGAAATACGGACTAAAAACTGGAAAAATCTAGAATTATTGTATGGTTACTTTAAATTGACACCAAACGCTGAGTATTAATTAGAAAACAAAAATGAGCTCTTTTGATGTTTAAGGTAAGGTTTAACTGATCTGAAGTCAAAACAGCAAAGGAACACAAATAAACTTTCCTGTAAGGTTTCGCATATCGCAGTCCCCCTGTACTGTTTAGTCCACTTGAAACCTTACTGCTGTATTCACATGTTTTTACAGTTTTTACTGTGAAAAATACGATAGGTCTGATTGATTCACTGTGTTGGTGTTCTGCATTGGTGAAAAATCGTAAAAACCATAATTTTAGTGTGCTTAGCACAGACCGACAGATTATGTAATTCTAGGTTCGTGGAACTCCTTGAAAGCCTGGAAATGTCGTTGAAATTGTAAATAAAATTGGCCGTGTTGGCCAAGTCCCACAAAGCTCATATACCAAATTTCAGTAGAAAATGTTGAAATACGGCGGAGAAATTAAGCAGCGAAATTTCGGCTTAAACATGGGAGACGGAGGTCAAGCCTTACAGTAAAGGCTACCGGCTTTACTAGTAAATTAGTGAGGATAATGCTGGTGAATAATTGTTGGCTCAACAGCATTGTTAGCATTTGTTTATTGTTCAGTCTGTATGCCTTGAGGCTGGCTGGCGTTGACTGATTGGCATTGTTCCCTAATCATAATGTTTAAACGATAAAACTGTTCGTACAGCGTCCTATAACTGCGAAATAGCTCGACCAATTGAAAAAGTGGTCTCTTTGAGGAGGAAGAACCAGGAAATTTCTGGCTTAGACCATTTTTCAGATTTTAGGTAGGTGCTTAGTTTTTTTTCTGAAACGGTGGCAGAACAACGATGACAAGAATAACAAGTGAACAGTTTTTCAAATTTACGTGTGGCTCCCTACTATGACTCATGCACAGAATTGCATATTTTTTGGTATAAACTACCTTTCATACTTATCTACTATCTGGCCAAGTTTGGTCGAAAAATTTTAAATAGGAACGAAGATATTAATCGTTTTAGTTTTGCTGGAGGGAGGACTTCAAGCATATGAATACGCTGCTATTGCCGCATATGATGACTAGTACATGGACATGTACTGTTTTCATTTTAGTAAGGTCATCATTTTTTCTTATAGGTCTTGTGTTAGGAAGCCTATTATAACAGTGTCGTAAAAGCAAAAGAAATGACCATCTTCTCTGTTTTTTGGCTGATGAAATAGCCATTCCCGCCCGTTGTGCAAGGGTTTCCTCCAGGAACTCCGGTTTCCTCCCTCATGCGGCAAAAAACAACTCTTCTGATGGTGGTATCTTCCACTTAACATCTGCCGCTTGGGTTTGGGTTGGTGGATGCCTCGTGAGGCGTCTCTTTCTGTTTCTGTTTATAAGAATTTATTGTAATCGGACAAGATGCGGAGAAGAGCATGCTGTCCCAGTTGTGTGTAGTGCTTGGTTATCGGCTCGGTATCGGTCGGCATCAACAAAGTCAAGTTGCACTCAAAGGGCGTGAAATTGCATGCAACGACCCTCCGCAATAAAATGTCTTCTACGGACATCAGAGCCTCGGACAAACCTACATCTTTTTCCCTAAAACGCAGCTGCCCATCTGATCCCTTTGTCATTTTGTGATTCATCCACACAAGAATATTCGTCTTCTCTCTTGTCATTCTTAATACTTACGAGTCCTCTTTCTAGCGAGTCAACATGTCTTCAAAGTTCATGCAGTTAATAGCAGCTTCATGAAAATCAAACGTGTTCAAATAGACAGCAGCTGACTGTACATCTCCTATTTTTTCGCTTTCTGGTCTATGAACTTCTGCAGCAGCATCCAAATAGGATTCAGTGGTGCTATTAGCGCTAATAACCAAATGCTTTTGCACCACTACTATGTCTTGGGCAAGGTTTCCTAATGGTGTAATGGAGATTCCATTATAACTCCCCTTCTCTGAATTACATACTTCTGTATGGAATTATTTTTTTATGAAACTTAGCTCAATGCTGGGATGGAAGTGAGCACCTTTGACCTTATGAACGGCGTATGTTTTCTCATGATCTGGTACTAAGTATGCCTTGAAGTGATGAAAAGCGTCACTGGTTTTAATGGTACATCCCAAGAAAATGTTTGTGCTCAGTAATTTAAAATGCCACTATACGATTCTGCTTTTCTGGTTTTAAGGGCCTTCAAAAAGGTACCCCCTATGGCAGTGTAAGCCCCACCCACAGAAAAGGTTCTGTGAACAAGATATTTGGCTTTGTACTTTTAATTCCGTTGGGAATGTAAAATAATTCCGTATTCCGTGCGCATTCCACATCTTTAAATTCCTACATTATGAAAGACTGCGTTTTCACTTGCATCTAAAAACCACAGACGTAATGCGTAATGTAAATTAGTAAAGGTTACTTAACCGCTGATTAATCTCGCATTCGGTACCCTGCTGATCCGTAGTGCACTCTCGTACGACACTGAATCATCTTGTGATCGCTACACGAGGCATGTGTAAGTGGTAAGACAATGATAACAGCCAAGATACCAGCCACTCCGGCCATCGGGCGTCTTCTTCCTGCGTCCTGGATTGTGTTCTCCAATCCTTGTTGTGTACATATCATGATACGTCTTATTTTATCTCGTACAAGGTAGTGTATAGTAAAGACCACCTCACGCTTTCTCGTACTCCCCAATACAGAAGGTGAAATATTGAAAAAAAACCAGGCTTAATCCCTGCGTATGATTGTAAATATTAGCTTTACATAACAAACTACTATTCTCTAGTGCTGCATTGCCGCCATGTACCCCAAAATCACAAATTGTGATGGTACACAATGTCTAAAGCAAATTGCCTTCCAGCGTAAGATTCAATCGATAGTAAGCAATATGATTTCCCTTCAACTGGAAACTCTGCTTCCAAACTCATGCCAACTAGTTTAACAGTACTACTTCTAACTAACCTGAAATTAATAAAAATTCATCTGCTACCAATATTTGAAAATGTTCCTAATTTCTTGGCACATTCCATGTCTCATTTTCTTAAAATAATTACTCTGTAATTATCAACTAGAATCACTGGTGTTTAGCTTAAGAACTTGAATAAAAGGTGAGGATCCATAAAGTTTGCATTCAATGCACAATAACAAATGCACTATATTTTTGCCCGCTCACAGGCATAAAAAAACGCACCATAACAAACAAAATGTAGCATATTTGTTATTGTGCATTGAATGCATATTTTAAGGAGTTGACCCATAATCCTCATCTGTTATTTAAATTTCTAAGTATTCCAACGACCACTCCTCGAAAAATTGTAATATTCAAATGAGTACCTGTGGTTGTAATATAATAGAAAGAATTTACAAGACCAAATATTTAGGTTTTGATATAGATGCAAACTGGAAATTTTGCAACCACATTGAAAAGATAACCCATAACCGCCTGAAAAAGCTTTCAGACCCTTTTTTAAAGTACCGGTCGGTTCTTGGATTCGAACCGGCATTCTCTTGGTTTGGAGCCGACGACACAGACCACTGGGCTGTGGCTGCCCGCTTTGCTCGGGGTCCCCGGGGCCCCCCTCACAAAGCTCGCGCTGGGACTTAGTTTTTCCGCTGTTATATGTTGTTATACGTTTCTTGATTTAAGAAACAAAGAAAATGTATTTTAATTGCTGATTATGTCCGATGTACGAAGAAGAAAAAATGTTTTTTTAATCTCTGATTATGTCATCTATGAAATATACAATTACGTATCTTATATGGATCTACATCAAAATCAATCATTACACAACTGAAAAAGTACTTAACAAGGCTGTTAAAATTATTTTTAAAAATAAAAAAATAAAAAGTAATAAAGATATATACAAACATTTTAACAGTTAACTAATCACATTGTTTTGAAGTAATACGGAAAAATTACTTTAAAGCAGAAAATAGGACGAGAGAGAGAATAGTTAAGAGGTAATAATACATGGATTTGTGATCCACTTTGGAGAAATTAATATGGTAAAAGGGGTCATTTTTACATGGTGTCAAACTACTTGAACAAAATACCAGTCAAAATGAGATATCGTAAAAATTATAAACTAGTGGAAAAGGAAATTAAACAATATGAATACAACTACTATATATAGTTTATATACAGAGGTGTTACCTTTTGCTTTTGAACATTATAAGGATACAAATTTCCTAAATATCTTATAATACTTATTTGTTTTGCTTTACTAACTTTATTTTAAAGTGTAATGGTAACGCGAACCATGTATATGTTTCTGGAAAGCAATTTTGTTTAAATTTGTTTAATGCTTGCACACACAAGTCATTTGACTTTGTGTCATTTGTTTCACCATGTATCTACATATACATGTAATGTACAAATGATTAAAGCTGTATTATTATTATTGTTATTATTATATTATTAAATGAAACAAGTGAAGATAACATTTATCAGAAATATAACCATAAAAACATTAAGGATCTACAATTCTAAAATTGGGTTTTTTTGGATAGTGTAGAATGCCTTAATAACATGTGTAATGAAATTATCACTACAATAAAAAATATATGCGATAGGAATATTTCTAAAAAACCAAAACAAAAAAAGAACATAGAGAACTTCCAAAGCCAAAAAAAGACACGAGAGGATTACAACTAATATTAATATTAATATTAATAGCCTTAATAAATAAAAAAAAGAAAACAATCTGTGGAAGGAAATACAAAACAAGGAAAAGAGATAAATATTAAATTATTGCAGCAATACCAAGATTTAAAATGTATTATAACGAGTAAAATTAAAATATGTAAACAAGAATACTATAAAACAAAACTAAAAAAAAACGGACGATAGTTAAACATCATGGCAAATAGTAGATGAAATAAACGAACAACAAAATCAGAAAAAAAAATTAGATAAAGATATTACAAATACATTTAAAGAAACTGAAACACAAAAATTAGAAATGACTTTAATGACAATTTTATTAATCTAGGACCAAAATTAAGAAAAGTCTTTGAACAAAAATTAATTAACTATAAAAATGGACACCATTAAGAAAGGTATATAATAAACTTAAACAAAAACATATGACAAAAATTTTTTTGTAAATTATCCTGCTATAATAGAAATAATTCAAATTATAAGAGAATTAAAAAACTCATATGCAACAGGTATCGACGGCTTTAATACAGAAAATTTCAAACAAAGTGAAGAAAATACCTCAATATCCGTATGTAAACTAATTAACAAAATGATTGATAATGAAACATGGCCAGAACAACTGAAAGTGCAAGTACTAAGGCCTATATTTAAAAAAAAAGGTGACAGGAATGAGAAAAATAATTACAGACCAATCCCATTATTATCAATAATAGACAAAATAATTGAAAGATTCTTTTCAAATAAAATTACAGAATTCTTAACAAAATTTAATTTACTAAATAATATACAATATGGCTATAAAAAAAACCAAAGCACGACAGACTTGCTAATACAAATAAATGAAATAATAACTAAGGCGCTGGATGAAAAAAATATGTAGGAGTAATATTAATTGATCTACGAAAAGCCTTCGATACCTTTGACCAAGATATTTTAATGAAAAAATGTGAAAGAACTGGTCTGCGAGGTAAAATATATAATTTAAAAGTTATTAAATGAATAGGATAGCTACAGTAAAAATTGGAGATGATTACAGTACTTGTAAAGATGTTACTTGTGGAGTACCACAAGTATCTGTTTTGGGACCTCTATTGTTTCTCATATATGTAAATGATATAGATGTCTATGTAAAGACAACCTTAATATATATGTTCGCAGATGACACGGCATTAATTTCCATAAATTCAATTTAATATGAGATGAGTAAAAATTTAACAAAAAGACTTTGACATAGTTAACGGATAATTGATAGAAAATGAATTATACATCAGTGAAGGAAAAAACTGTGCAGTTGGATATAACGGTACCTAAAATGAAAGATAGAAATAACAAACAAATAATAGCACATAGTGAACAGTGTGACCTAATTAAAAATAAAACAAATTCACAAAACTGCAAAATTACCTGCAAGGAAATTGATTTAAAAAATACAACAAAATATCTAGGATTAGAAATAGACTCAAACTGGTACTTTAAAGAGCACATATTGAAACTAACAGTAAAATTGCGACAAATAATACCAAAATTATAAAATGTAAAATATAGTTTATGTAACAAAAACAAAAAAATATTATATGATGCTTCTCGCTTCTCGCAACTGAGCAATTATCGCTGGTTAACCGCCTATCTCCCACGGATATCTATTACATTTTATTATTAAATAGCTGAAAACCTGTCAAAAATGACAGGTCCTAGTTTTAACAGATTGAATGACAAAGAATCATCGTTCCCACTGTTACTTTTTTTGCTTTCAACTTTGGAAGCGTTACATTGCTGGCCTTCAATTTGGGAACTTGTCTTACTTTGTTTACCATTGTTTAATTCCGTGGCTTTGTCGTACGACTGATTGTATACATCGTTGTCATTACGGATTTCGTTTTGTTCCTACTCCAACAGTTTAATTTTGTTCGTGAAATTCTCATGTTTGTTGTTTTGAATCTGCAACCGACGTTTCATAGTAGACTGAAGATCAGGATTGGCTTTTCGCAACACATTATTATTATTGTGTAATTGCCCATTTTAAATCTTGAGGCCCTGAATTTGAAGGCGCAATGCTTGGTCGTTGCACAACTCACGTTTTTCTAATTTCAGTGCCTGAATTTGCAGGTGCAGACCTTCTACCAGTTTACCTGAGAGTGAAAGACAGCGTTAAACACCGCTTTGAACAGATGACCAGTGAAAGCACGTAACTACAATTTCCAAGTTGCACCTACAGTTTGACGACATTTCTTGCCAGTTGTGCTGAAATTTAGCGACACAAAGTGACGGCAGATGGCGTTGGCGTACGTGTTATATACAATACGTATTATTTCGTTTATTACTGATTGTTACAAGGCATCGACATATTGCGAGCCGCTCACCCTTTTTCTTTGCTACCGTGCCAAGAATGAAAGCAGAAAGTTAAAAGGCACTGTAGTTATTAAAAATATATACAGAGCAGCCATCAAGTGCAGGTGAAAGACGAAATCACGACGTTTCGTTTCCAAATCGGAGCCATTTACAAGTGAAGGGTTCAAAACATGTCAAACAACAGACAAATTAATAAAACATAGCAGAGCAGATGCACAGCCAAAGTGAACAACAAACCTGTAAACGTCTTAGTTCTCATAAATCAAACTTTAAATTAATGATACAAGAAAACTGACTGGTTCAGCACTTTCAAAAAATGGGGCATAACCCGATATTTTACAAACAAAAATTTTATTTCGAACTCCAAACAACAAAACACGTGAAAACTTAGAAACATGTTGTATTTATTTAACAAAACCACCTGTTCATAATCACTTGGTACCTACAGCCGATCACTGCAATTACGCTGGCATCAACACATTTCCACCAATCAAAATGCAGGCACCCACTATATAAAGCATTAGCTGACCACCTCCTCTTATCATTTAGACCCGCGGACTTGGGTGAGTTAGGAGCTAACTGTTGGCACATTCTTTCTAATTGTGCAGACTTTTTATTTTATTTTAATTTATTTTAATTTTAGTATGGAACCTCACATCCTTAAGACTGTAAGGTTTATACCATGACCCATCTGCTCTGCTGTTGTTTTATTAATTTTTTTCTGTTGTTTGACATATTTTAAACCCTTCACTTAAAAACGGTTCCGATATAAACCGAAATGTCGTGATTTTGTCTTTCACCTGCACTTGATGGCTACTTTGTATATATTTTAATTTTTAGTGCCAAGAATTAACTCGCTCGCCCTCTTCAATTGCTGGTGCTGCGCTGGGTGTTTGCTGTCGCTGGCATATCTACATGTTGAATAAATTATCATTGTTATTAATGTGTTATTCACAATGCAAACATTCTGCATTAAAGTCTGGCTTTATGTGAATACAAGGCACACTAATCTGAGCAAGAAAAAATGAAAAACGAACTTCCTCGACTTGGACTCTAAGCCAGGATGTCCCGCTTACTAGTGAAGCACTCTACCACCTGCTCTACCAGAGCATCTCTAGTAAGCAGGATGTTCTGGTTTGGGGCAGTACTTTTTTTTTCTTTATCAGAATAATGTGATTTGTATTCATACAAGCCTAGTCTTTACTGCTGACTGATTCGTTGACACCCAATCTTTTTGTTTATTGAAGCTTTATTTTGATTAATTCAAAACAAGGTTTCTTGATATTCGTATTAAGTTGTGTAAGCTAGCAAAACTAAAATTTATGTAAAAATTTTGATAATTTTGCTTGTAAAGTACTTTGCCAATAGATTTAAGTTTTCCTTGAAAAGACCATGAAAATTGTTTCACCTGTTGTGGATGAACCCTGTATGAATGAACCCTGTACGAGATCTTTATCAAATCATTGTGGGCACGCCATTAAGAGGGCAACTCATTTTCTTTTATACAAACTGGATAGGGATTACATCAGCCCTAGTCCTTGTTTCAAGTTCGTCAAACCATTTAACCAATTCATTCTTGCCTGCTGTGTGTAGTCTCTGATGGAAGAAACCAATTATGGAAGAATGTAAAGACAATTTTGCCGTACTTCTATAGTACGCTTTTCCTTGTTCTGAAGATGACATGACTACTTTTTATTCTTAAACTCGATTCGGAACTCGATGTAACAGTAAACAGTGAACATGTTATCTCGAAGATGCAGGTCTTCATGTCCGATTTCATTCGAAAATATATCACTTTTTTCAGATTCAGAAACAGTATTAACTTCTAGAAATGAAGCCAACAAATGCTTTATCAAGGACGAGCATTGAGGGCCAAAGAAGTAGTGAGTTGGTTGCTGTTGGAGACTAAGTGATTCCTCCTGTGGACCTGCAGAGTGGTGAGTTGTTGCTGTTGGGCGACAACATTATTTGCTGTGGTTACCAATTGGTTCTTATAGTGTGATGAGTTGGTCACCATAAGAGACCAGTGGATTCCTTCTGAAGACCAGTTGGGTGTTAAGGTGTGATGAGCTGGTCGCGCTAGGGAAAATTGGAAGTTTCAACAAGTAGTCACTGATTGGTAATTTAGTGAATGAACAAAACTTATTGGTAAACAAAATTTGTGAGCAGTTGGTGTAAAACAATTCATGGAAGAAATAAAAAAAAAAGTCAAGTCTGGAATCAATTATTTTGGCAAGGGTACAAAACACCAACAAAGTTGTTTGTGGTAAATAAAAACTTTGTTAAGAAGTAATTAAATTACGGTGCTAGGCAGAAATTAAAAAGCAGTTGGCTGGTGGGCAAATGACTGTAATCATGTTATCATTGGAACATAAAATTAATCAAGCAACCAATACAAAAATCTCCATCAAAAACCCAAATTGGACACATAGCAGCAAATGTCGACAGGTAAGTAAAGGTAAGAACCACTATAATTCAGACAATGAAAAGAAAACTACAAATAGTTAGTATAAACCAATCCAGGTAAGGAAAAGGTGAATACTCTGACTATAATAGTACCATTCCGGAATTCGAAGAACGTTTTTTAAATATATTATTATAGGAATGAACTAGTTCATTCTTACTTCATTCACTAGACATTTTAGAAGCAAGGAAATCTTTTAAGAGGGGGATATACTCGTGAATTCTAAACTGGAATCCTCCGATCATAACGGGGGTCAAGAGAATATGCAGAGTAGGCCTGAGTAGATTCCATAACTATTGAATCATCTTAGCAGTCTCTCACACTACCGGCATATATGACGGGGACTTTGACAGCAGCCAACAAGATTAAATTATTTTAAGCAACTCGCTACCACTTAATTACTAATTTATTTTGTTCAATTCTGTATTACAGCAAAGGCCTAATTTCCTAGGACAAATAACAAATATCACAAAAAAACAGAAAAAAGTATGCTTGCTTTAGCATTATAGTCATTGTTTCGTTCTGAAACTCCCCTGAAAAACTTAAATCGACTCGTTCGCAATGACGTGATTTATAATATCTAGCAAACTCCATAAATCACTTCGGCGGCATACAATGACGTACACCTTTTCAATGCAGAACAGAGATGGCCAAGAATTTAATAATGCGCACCTGTATAAAGGTTGCAGCACGTTTAATGGATTACTAAAAGTGTAAGCTATAGGCAGCCACAACAACCCTTCAGCCAGTAATGGGCCAGGGTTATGGAAGCAGTGCACAATGTTGACTTAACACAAACGTCATAGTGGTTGTCGATGAGGTACACACTGAGAGAGGTGTGTAGTGACTACTGGAAGAGTCATGAAATTTTCTCATTGTTATATCTGCTTGTATGTTTGGATTGGATTCCAGATCATCACTGTGACAGCCGTAAGTCAACTGCTTTACGTTGTAGCTACAGCAGTGGATTAGACGCGGTCATTGGTCAATAACAACGATAAGAATGAAACCAAATTGTGACATTCTGGTTTTTCTGTTGGT
>JAHWFP010178232.1:0-12266 GCA_023313725.1 Lithobius niger | reverse complement strand
CCCCCCCCCCCCCCGCCCGCTGTGCAATCGCAGCATTCGCTCGCGCATGCGCACAACCAATCATACTCGCAGCAACCAGGGATAACCCATTCGCAAAACTACCGATAGTGATGCATTCTTGTGATGGCAGGAATTCACAAGCCAAACAACAAACACAGTTAGGAAATGTAAACGATTCTGAAGTGGGGGATTGTGTAAACGACAACCACATTATATCACACGTGGCTAAATTAAAAACAACCAATACCGTAAATCGCGTATTAAACGCCCATGGGCTTGTGTGGAAAATTCGATAAAAAACGGGAGTGGGCGTTAAAACCAGTGTAATCTATTTTCGGAACTTGTTTTCCATAGGGTGGGCGTCTTATTCCATTATCACATAAAAATAGCTGCTTGTCTTACCTTATTGAGTGTTGACCTCGTGAAACAATAAAGCAACCTATTCACTTGCAAACAAACAACTTAAATAGCGTGCACCCGTTTTTAAAATTTTTTTTTATTTACCGGTAATGTGTTTTTACTTGGTAGGAAACGTGCGAAAATCGTTAGGCCTATAATATTTTTTTTTTTCACTGTTGTAACGTTAGGCCTAATCTTTATTTTTTTTTTATTTAATGCTTTAATTGGTAAAAATACAAAAATTGGTAGGCATGTATTTTTTCCCCCTTCCAACATTAGGCCTAATCCGAATTAACTTTTAACTTGAACTTTATTGAATAAGTCGAGAATTACGTAGGCTACATGACGGTAGTGCAATGAGAAAGCTTACAGTCACAAAGTGTTAATCGTCGTACACGGACTCCCCGTCATTATCCCACCTCAAAAAGTCAATGTCGCTGTCGGAATCTCCATCCTCAGATATATTTCCCTCATTTTCATGGTCATCGTTTTGCATTTCTGTGCTCACAAGCTGTTCTTCCGAGCCATCCAATGCCGTACTAATCCCACATCGTTTGAAGGCAGTTACGATCATCTCTTCCGTAATAGATCGCCAAGCACGGGAAATCCAAAACACGACATCTTGTCTGGTGGGTTGTATGAAATTTCCTCGAGTATTTCTTTGCGCAGTCTGCCTCCATTTCGTCCATTCTTCCCTTAATTTATCCTTAAAAGGTTTGTTTATAGAGACATCCATCGGTTGCGCGATAGCGGTGCATCCTAAATAATGAAAAAAAAAATGTAAACAAACGCTCGTGCAACGTGACGTCTTCGAGAGCAGTGGCCAATCGGAGCGCACGAAAGAAACGTGCTTGGCAAGAGCGAATCACACTGCGTGTCATATCTACACCGCTGAGCTATACCTTGGATTCTGATTGGCCAACAACTTTCTCAGTATAACGTCGACTCTCAGTATAACGAAGTTCGCGTGCGTAATGGATACTACGGTAGTGATAAGATAAACAAACCTGCAGGAATATGAACAAGATCGGTGTTTCGATTTGCCAAGCTTTCTTTTGTTTCATCAGACATGTGAGGACGATATCTGTCTAGTGCCAGCAGTCTTCTGACATCGTCGGTATCGCTGTCTCATACACGACGAATCCAATGATGAAGTTTATCGGCTGTCATCCAGCCATTGGTAGTAGCGTCGATCTTAACGTTTTCCGGAACGATTAGCTGCTGCTTAACACGTGGTGGAATAATTCCATTCCGCTCTTTAAAAATTATCATGGCCGGAAATTTATGCCCATTTGCACTTCCACACAAGGCTACAGTGAAGCTTTTTTTTTGTGCCCCGGTGGTTGCGATACGAACAGTTCGTTGACCACGTGCGTTGTTCGTTGTGTTCGGTACTGAATCAAATCTACACAATAAAAAAAAAGGTACGACATTTTAGTTCTCTATCGTTATAATGTTTACTGCATTTGTACGTCGTGGTTTTTAACTCACCTGACCATAGTCTGATCCATGTTTGCAATGTTATGCAGCATGTAATCATTCTGTCGTCGTAGTATTTTTATGTTTTTTCGGAAAGCGTCAAGTTTTTCTTTGTAATCGGCCGGTACGTGTTGAGCGTTGTTTGTGCCTCGACGCATTCCTACGTCAAATCTTTTTTTCCAGCCTTGTAGCCAACCTGTCGATGCTTTAAAGTTTTGCACACCATTCTTGGCAGCATAGACTGCAGCAAATTCCATCAACATTTTGTTGTTTACAACTCTTCCGTCGCTCCGTTTCACTTCTAAAAATTCGTAGGTGGCTGCATCTAATTCGTCGCAAGTTGGTGGCCGTCCTGGATGCATTCGTTTAAGATGCTTTAACTTCCCACAGTCATTTAAAACAAGGACGTTGTATTGGTCTCTACATTCTCTAAGTCTTTTTCGATCAACTCCAAATTCTCGTGCTGTGGCTGACACGTTATCACCATGAGCTCTTAAATAATCCACTGCTTGCCGCTTATAGGAGATGGTGTACGATTTTCGCTTAGGCATTTTAACGTGCTTCTCGTTAACACGTACACGTCAAAGTGTTCTGTGGCGCGAAAAAAAAAGCAACGTGTTTGGGGGAGGAGGAATGCATTCGAACATGCTTTAGAAACGTTCTGTGGCAAGAAAAAAAAAGCTACATGTAGACAAGTGGGAGGGGAGGAGCGGGATTGAGCTCGAAAAGGCAGCAAGCTGTTGCAAATTAAGGGGTGGGCGTTAACGTTGTAATTTCGCGATTTTGACCTGAATGCATTTTAGGGGGGTGGGCTTTAGCTCCAACTGGGCGTTTAATACGCGATTTACGGTACTAATGTTGAATTAAATTCGCAAAACGAAAGAGATACTGAGGAGGAAGAAATAGACCAACCGGAAAGGGATTTTGAATTAAGAGAAAGGGAACGTGACGAGAAAGATCGTCAGTGGGATTGAGACTGGACACCCGTAAATGTTCACTTACAAGTGGGACACCTGAGATAAATAAATAAAAAACGTAGACTGGACAGGGAGGACCAGGATCAGGATTATGCAAATTCAGAACACACTGACCAATATTTTGAAGAATTACAAGCTATTGAATGGGAACAGACAGTTTTAAAAAATAAACCACTACCTCCCGGGAGCGTTTTGTGCAAAGAAACCAGACGAAGAGGTGAATAATCTTGAGCCTCCGCACGCAAATTCGGACAGAGTCAAGAAAAAACCGAACCATCTTCACCAGTCACAGGTGCTCCATCGCAAGTTACTGGATCAAGGAGGCTGTTCCGCACTATTTTTCCGCCATACTGGACAAGGTGCCCCGAAAGCAAAACGATATTCAACCTTTGAGGAGGCAGAGTATGTAGCAATAGAAGCTAAAATGGAACTTAGCTCTAAACTCGTACGGCATGCTTAGATGCGGATTCCTACAGCACTTTTTAAGGAAGACGAGCGAATTCTCAGAATGAATTTACGTGCAGCGTCCCTGTCGTAGTTAGCTTATTCTGCAGCAATGGCAGCAGTGCGCGAGTACCAATCAGACCCGATCGGAGAGAGAAACGAGTCAATACTCGAAGATTCCCTTATGCTCATGAAGAAGGCGGCAGAATTTCAAGAAGACTCGATCGACTGGGGGACACGGCTGTTATACAACTCTTATCTATCATCGAAGAGATGCCTATCTAGATCCTGTGAAAGGTGTGGTACCTTCCGACACGATCGATATGTTGAGGTTACTCCCCATTCATGGAACTCGAAAAATTATTTAGGGGAAGATTATTAGAAATTGTTCAGAGTTTAAGGAACAAGCAAAAGCACCAGTGTCCCTCTCAATTCAGAAACCAAGAGGATCATCACTCCCCTTCAAGAAGGTGGGACCATTTCGGAGACAACAATTCACTGAGAATATGGGCCAACCGAGTCAGCAGTACCCAAGATCTAAGTCACTGGAATTGGGACAGAGACCACAGGAGAGAAACTTCAGCCAAGGAAACAGGCGACGGGGAGGCAAGCGAAAACAGGATGACTCGCTAGAGGGAATTCCACAGGTCCACGAACCCGTGGGAGAGGCAGGGGAACGCCACGTCCCTGGCGCACTCAGGTCACAATCTGCACACCTTCACCGGCAGGTGGGGGCAGAATCAAGCTTTACGCGCCAGCCTGACAGGAAATTACTCACGATCCCTTCGTACTGTCAGTGGTAAAATTTTGGTACAAGTCACCCCTTACAGAGAGTGGACCCCCCCCCCCCCCACCGGACTGAATGGCAAAAAAAGGAGAGGACCCAAACCTGGCAAGGGAGGTACAAACCTTGTTACTGAAAGGAGCAATCAGGAAATCACCCATCGCAACACCGGGGTTCTACAGCCCGGCAAGGGTGATAGCCAAGAAAGGGGGTGGTGATCGAGTAATCTTCAATTTGCAGGAGCTGAACAAAATGATTACCAAGGAACACTTCAAAATGGAGTCCCTGTCTTCAGTGAGAGAAGCGATCAAACAAGGGGAATTTTCAATTTACCCTTGGAGGATGCATACCTCCACATCCCCTTGCACCCATCGGTCTTCCACCTGTTCCGCTTTGTGTCGGGAGGAGTTGTGTACCACTTCGAGGTGTTACCGTTTGGCCTGTGCACTGTCCCCCATGTGTTTACATCGGTAATGAAACCAGTCATTGGGTTCCTGCACCAGAAAGGCATAAAAGTCCATGCATATTTGGACGACTGGTTGTTCCGGAAGGGCTCAGCGTCACAACTGGCTACCGAGACACTGTAAAGCTGCTACACCCTACAGAAGCTAGGACTGAGCGTAAACTGGGGAAGTCACGACTGGAACCAGCAAGGCAATTTACCTTCCTGGGAGCAGAGTTCAATACAGAAACGTTTCTAATCCAACCATCAAAGGACAGGATCCAAGCAGTCCAAAAAGCGATCTCCAACTTGAGAAAGAAAGAAATGACTACAACGAGGCGATTAAGCCAAGTAATCGGTCAACTGGACTCAATGGCGGCACTAGTAGAAATGGGAGCGTGGCGCACAAGACCTTTTCACTGGTTCAGAAAGGTAGAATGGCGGAACAGAAGGAGTTGGGAAGACCCGTTGTCACTCCGAAAATATCCGGTGCACAAAGCACGATGGTGGACCGTCCCAGCCAACCTCACCAAGGGAGTTCTAATCCACTTGACAGTCCCAGAGACCCTTCTCTTCACAGGTGCCTCGTCCCTGGGGTGGGGAGCACACGTGGACCAGCAACAGATATCGGGCCAATGGACGGCACAGGAAAGACACCTACACATCAACTGCCTAGAACTGCGGGCAGTGAGATATGCAAGCCTGCATTGGAGCGAGGCATTGGCAGGGACGGTGGTGACAGTCATGTGCGACACACGTCTGCTGTCGTGTATATCAAGAGAGGAGGTGGCATGAAGTCACACACTCTTCATACAGAAGTATCAGCTCTCTTCGAACTGTGTGTTCAGTTCCAGATCACCCTCTCCCCACGACACATTGCGGGGAGGATGAATGTCCTGGCACACGAATTATCTCGACGGAATCTCATACCAACAACAGAGTGGAAACTGACACCAACAGTCTGCCAGGGGATTTTCCAACGATGGGGAACGCCAATCGTGGACCTATTTGCCACCAGACACAATGCGCAACTCCCGAACTTTGTGTCGCCCTACCCCGACGAGAGAGCGTGGGCAGTAGACGGCCTAAGCATCTCCTGGGACGGGATTTGGGCCTACATTGTTCCCCCATTCGCCCTTCTCCAAAAAGTGATGAACAAGGTCCGAGCATCAAGAGGAGAGTTCAGATTAATAGCACCCAAGTGGCCGGCAGCTCCGTGGTTTGTAGAATTGATGGAAATAAAACGGGAGGATCCAATCCCGCTACCAATGCGACCCGATCTTCTCACACAACACGGAGGAAGAACAAGGCACAGGAACCTTCAAGCACTACATCTACGTATGGAGGCTATAAAGGAGAGCCTAGTGTCAGAGGGTTTCTCACATGGAGTAGCAGACCAAATGCTCCATTGCCATAGGAAATCAACACTGAAGATCTATGAAAGTAAATGAAAACGATGGAGAGGCTGGTGTCGTAAGCACAGGATTGACACTTGTGACCCAACAGATCGCACGATTCCTGGAATCTCTCTTCATCAAGGGCTTATCCCCTATTGCAATAAAAGGATATAGAGCCGTGCTAAATTCGGTATTGGCAATAATGGGGAAAAGTGACAGGACCCTGAACGTCGCAATCTCTAGACTGGTCCGCGCGGATTGGGACCTCCCCTGTGTTCTCCGGCACTTGTCGGGCAGTCCTTACGCGCCAATGGGACAAGCTCCCCTCCTACTGAAAACTCAGAAGGCGGTCATCCTACTAGCCTTGGCAACAGCAGCCAGACAGTCCGAAATAGCGGCCTTTGCCAGAGATCGTGATTTTCTACGACATTCGCCAAGCTGGTCGACCATTTTGTTGCAACACCCACTAGAATTCCTAGCAAAAACCCAAAAACCGGACGAAATACCAGTGGCAGTGGTGGTAAAAGCATTGACACCGGTTTTAAGTGGAGACGATGAGGATAGGGACCAATGCCCAGTCAGGGCCTTGAGACACTATCTCCATGCCACGAGACACCGTGAAAGAGAATCAACGGCACCAAACTCTGGCGACATCGTAAAGAGAAGCTGGAACCCACTGTTCTTCAAAGTGTAACGGCGGATGCTACGACGGGGTAGGTGCTTGTAACATCGCCGGTCGCCTGGTGTAACTAGATCTTCTTACTATTACTTTTGGGTACTTTTTGGTTCAAACAAGCACAACAGCTACAGTCCCGGCGTAGGGAATGGAGCTACTCATGTCCTAATATTGTAGGCTAACTGTAATAATAAGCAGTAACGCTGCCACCAAGGTGGGAAAAGGCTAGCTAAGCTAAGTTTTAAGAGAATTATCTTACATGTTAACTTCTAGCAAACAACGAGCGAATAAACTGACGGACGTTTAAGAAAAACTCCTGGTTTTTATTTTAAACAAACATGAATAAAAATATCGCACTACAATTACATTTGGTAACTTTACACCTAGTTTAGGTTATAAAATACAGGGGGAATTTACATTAAATTCGACACTAGAACCAACACGAGGTTCACGTAAAACAGTTTCAAATAGAAAAAGTGAGTTGCGTAGGCACAAGGGGATTTAACAAAGAGCCCTCTAAATTATCAACAGCCTCGGCTGACTAATAAAAGTAGACCTGTTTTACAGTTTTGTTTCTACGTGTAACAGCAAAGCATTAAACCTCCCAGAGTTGCTGTTGATAAGTCAACTCCTTAAATTATAGAAGCATCGCTACTTATAAAGTGGATCCGAGCGTTTAATCAATGGAACACCCACGAAGACCAAACCGTCCTTTGTTTACTTTAAACTGCGTTTAAAAAAACATTAAAAAAAAAGCTGGTTTTTAGTAAGGGACCGTGAACCCTTAAATTACGGCCGCCAACGTCCGAAATGCCGTTTGGCTTGACGCACCATAAATTTACCTTCTAAAGCTACGAGGTTAAGTTTAAGATTTAAACTATAAATTTTGAATGTAGATTCCAAAAAATAAACTTTAAAAGCTAAACTAAGTACGATACGAACCACTACCTTTGCCCGGCATGCCAACAATCGGACCGCGGCATCTCCACGCCCGACCGGCGTAGCGACCTCTAGCTTTGAGAATCCTTGAGCTGTGCTAACGAGTGAGTCTGGGTTTGGGTTTTATACTCATTACCGGAAGTTGGCGCGGACGCCGAGGATAGCTGCGGAGGGGACGAGCGGGGAAGAGGAGTCGGACATTTTGGAGGAGGAGAAACTGACCTAGATCGGCCGAGCTGTCACTACCGGAATTCGGTAGGGCAGCGCGGACGACCGGGGTAGCTTGAGCGCTCTGACTGGCTGACGGAATTGAAGTAGTGTTTTGGTTGGATGGATTCGAATTGACAAAGGGAATTGCCGACTTGAAAACTTAGAGGCCAGGTTTGAAAAGTGCAAGTGAGTTTTCAACTCGTAACAACGTGATTTTTAGGCCTATTAAAATAAACTACGATGTTATGCATCGCAACTATCGAAGGGGGGGGGGAAACGAAGTGTAATGCACAGAATTATTATTCGACTTTGGGAATGAAACTGCTATATACGAGGCATGTTTTTAACGAAGGAAAGCTAGTTTATTTACGTTTTTAGAGGTTCACTACGGTCGGAGTTTGGATGGAAATGCTATAAAAATTAAACATAAAATCATACACTGGGTCCGTGAAAATATACAAACATAAACATTGGAGCTCCGGTAGGGTTCATGGCAAGAATTTAAGTTTACCAAAATGCATCAAGTGCACAAATAAAAAGATTAAATGTTCCAGCTAGTTTTTAAAGGACTATATCGCAGTTTAGGTTAGACTTTAAACTGGTTTGGACATCGGACATTTTTCATAAATAAAGTCGTCACCTGTTACAAATAAAAAATATCGTGTGTTTTCAACATCTAAGACACAACTAAGCTGGAAAGGTGTTTTGGCTTTATGCCTAAAGAAATATCATACAGTATTTACATTTTTATAGTGTAAATCGCCATAAAGACGATGCTCTTCTGGTAGGTAAGAGTGCTGCCCTCAGGTGTTTTCTTCGGTGGTGTTAAGGTGTCCTCACCACGAGCGTCTGATACGAGACCGCGTTTACACGCCCCCACGCGGGAGACTCTATTTGGGGTTTCTGTCGAACGCCAAATAAGTGCTACAACAGAAAAGGTCAGTGCACACAAGACATGCCAAAGAACAAGACTGCCAAGCCATGTAAATAAATTGCATAAATTAATGCACCAAGGAATACACCTTCTGAGGAATACACCTCCTGTGAAATACATCACCACAAGTTATAAAATACACTGTTTACAAAAAATAAAAATTGCCATTTTATAATTTTGGGGGACTGACGTTTTTGTGGCTCAAGAAATTTTTGTAAATAAAAATTACAAGTTTAAAGGGACACTAGTTGCAAAAATTAACTAAGTGCTGTCCGCGCTGCTTGTTGCAGGAAAGTCGTACAGGCCACAAAGAAAATTGGAGCAAACGAAAGTTTATATAAATAAAAACACTAATTTTGGAGTATATGAAGTTACAGTTTCAGGGTTTTTGTAGCTGTTAGTTCAAATGAGATAATCGCAACATTTAATGCTCTATAACCAGTCAGCCGTGCACAGAAAGTTATTTTTTTTATCTGGGAAAACCTCGAAAAAAGACCCCTGGGCGCACTCCTCAGGACCTAGCTTGCGATAAGGATCGGAATAGAGGGTACTATAAGCGCATGCGCAACTATCAGCTCTATTTAAAGTTAACAAACTACCACTGGAGTGGTTTAAGGTTACCAAACAACTTGTTTTACATAGGAAATTTTACACTGAAGGGTTTAGAGATGGTACCCATAACTTAAACATATTATATATCACTGGGAGGTTTTGTGGATAATAACGCAACAACCTTTTAACGACAGTGCTAACCTTTATCGCAGAGGGTTAGACAGACAAATTTTTTGCAGGAAAAATGTTTCGTAAAAACCTTAAGAAGGGCCAACCGGGAACAAGTTGCAACCCCCGTAGAATACTCCTAATGAATATTTAATCAGTGTTGTTACAGTCTTTGACACTATTCTCCCACATGGGGAGACGTTGATAGTGACAAAAAGGGTAAAACATAGGCACTTAAAATTTAGGTGTAGAGTTCCGAAACGGGAAATAGATGAAAGTTCCTTTTGTTGAGGTTGAACTTTCAATTTACCACTTAAAATATTTAAAGATAAAAATTGATTTCCAGTCAATTTGGACTGAAAATGACGTGTTTTAACAAGTTAATGTTTAAACAAAATACCTGCTGAGAGTGTCAGCTTTTACATGTAACTTTCCAGGTTTGTATCTAACTTCGTAGTCGTAATCTTATAGGGTTAGGCTCCACCTAAGCAATCTGGGATTTTTGCCAGACATTTGCTTGAGCCAGTGCAACGGGTTGTGATCGGATTCTATGACAAATTTTGTTCCATAGATGTAGGGACGCAATTTGGCAACGGCCCAGATCAAACACGCGCATTCTTTTTCTGTCGTCCCATAGGTTTGCTCACGTGCTGTCAGTTTACGTGAAACGTAAAGACAGGGGTGTTCTTCTTCTCCAAAAACTTGTGACAAAACACAACCCATACCATGATCTGAACAATCACATTGCAAAATAAATTGCTGTGTGAAGTCGGGTGCTCTCAGGACGGGAAACGTCACTAAAGAGTTTTTCAATGTGTCAAAAGCAGCTTGCTTTGACTCATACCAAACGACGGGATCGGGTGCATCCTTTTTCAAGGAGTCTGTGAGACAGGCACAAATTTCAGAATAGTGAGGGACATACCTTTCGTAATATCCTACCAAACCGAGAAAGGAACGGACATCTTTCTTAGTTTGTGGTCGTGCAAATTTCTGCACGGCCAAGACCTTCACCTCGGAGGGTGTACGAGATCCATTGCCAACTTCATGGCCAAGGAAAGTAGCTTTGCTGCAAGCGACCTGCGATTTCTTGGCATTTACCGTCAATCCGGCCTTCTTGACAGCAGAGAGGAAATTGCGAATGTTTTCAAGATGCTGTGGCCACGTTTCGGCTCCGACAGCAGTGTCGTCTTGAAAGGGAGTGACATAATCTTCCATGCCATGAGTGACATTGTCCATGAGATTCTGGAAGCAGAACGGAGCATTTTTCATCCCCATGTTCATCATCAGGGGGGGCAAACTTCACAATGGGAGTTGTGATGGTGGCGGCCATTGAAGCCTGTGGCGTCAAGCGCACTTGCCAGAAACCACGGTTGAGATCAAAAATAGAAATAAACTTCCACTTAGCTGCACGCTCAATACATTCCTCAATGTTGGGAATTGGGTAATCTTTGGTTAACGTATTGTTGTTTAGCTCTCTGTAGTCTGCTACGGGACGTGGGCTGGCGTCTTCTTTTTGTACGATGATCATGGGGGAACCATGTGGGGAATCGGTTTCAACGATTAGCCCAAGTCAAGCATACGCCTGATTTCTGTGACGATCAAATCCCTTTCGAATTTCGCGTGGCGATAATACTTACAGGGTTTGACTTTGGAATCGACTAATTCAACGTCGTGTGTGACAAGATCAGAGCGTCCTGGTAAAGTAGAAAAAACACCGTCTACTTTTTCGAACACCTCAAGGCGGTCGTTCTTCTGCAACTCTGTTAAGTTGCCCGTCTTTTTAAAAAGACTCATGGCGGCCTTAGCAGTAAGGTGGCCATCTCCAGGCTGACCTGTCCAAACATGGTCGGTGTGAGGAAGCTCACGTTCGTCATTATAAGAATGATTACTAGACCCCTCCCTAGGCAGATAGGGCTTGAAGGTTTACATGATATATAGTTTCTTTTTGTAAACCGAACGATTTTTTTACAAGATAATTAGTATCTGATAATCGTTTCAACACTTCACAGGGTCCATCCCAATAAATGTCGTAACTTATTGGTGCGGGCTGGTTTAAGGACTAGAACCTTATCACCAACTTTGAACTTACGTTCAACTGCCTTGATGGCGTAGTACGATTTATTTTTTTTGTTGACTAGGAGTGATGCTCTCCTGAGAGAGTTCACGAGAATACTGGAATCTCTGGAGCAAGTCCAAGATGTATTCTAATACTGAGGGGTGAACGTCCGGTTCAATCCAATGGCTTTTCACCAACTCCAGTGGGCCTTTGAGGTTGCGTCCGTAGACTAACTCGGCTGGAGTGAAACCAGTGCTCTCATGGGGAGCAGTTCTCAGAGCAAACATTGCTCCTGGCAGGCACCTCTCCCAATCGTGGGGATGCTCATCACAGACAGCTCTTAGCACCGCTTTGAGCGTCCGGTGGAAACGTTCCACGCTGTTGGATTGCGGGTGGTTTACACTGGAGTTAACACACTTTATACCGCACTTTTCTAAGAAAAGAGTTGTAAGTTCCGATATGAAACAAGAGCCTAGGTCGCTTTGGAGTTCGGCTGGAAAGCCTAACCTAGAAAACACAAGGAGAGCATCTACAACGCTCTGGCTGTTGGCCTCTTTGAGGGGCACGGCCTCGGGAAACTTTGTTGCCGGGTCAAGTAAAGACAAGATATACTTGTAACCAGCCTTACTAGCAGGCTTGATGGGGCCTACGATATCGATTACGTATCGGTTGAACGGCTCGTCATCCATGGGCACTAGCACCATAGGGGCAACAAACTTCTGACCAGATTTACCATTTTTCTGGCAGGTTAAACATGTGGATACAAAATTGTCAATGTCGGTAAAACAATGTGGCCAGTAAAAATTAGT
>JAHWFP010178231.1:0-11618 GCA_023313725.1 Lithobius niger | reverse complement strand
CTATTTTTGTAAACCGTTTGCTGCTTGCAAATTCGGATACTCCGAACGAAATGTTTGTTCCCTTGGGATATTCGCTATTTTTGTAAACCGTTTACTGCTTGTAAATTCGGATACTCCGAACGAAATGTTTGTTCCCTTAGGATATACGCTATTTTTCTAAACCGTTTGCTGCTTGCAAATTCCACGACCGCCAGTTACAACAATTTTTAAAAAGAATGATTCATCCATCCAACCTTTCAAATACCGCCCTTACAGCCAGCCAAAACTTGAAGATGTCCATATTCATACTCAGCTGTTTTGCAATATACTTGTAAGTTCTTGAGGATTGGCACTTCGATGAATTTACTCGTTCGCCACGGCGTTTGAATTCTGTTACCGGCACCAATTTTTAAAAAGGCTTAATAATTATGCTTTTGGCAACAGTCTTATTTCCTTAATTGAAGGCTTTTTAACCTGGTGTAAATAGAAGGTGGCTATGGGCGCTATTCTGTCGTGTGGCCTAGTCATAAGGACAGTTCCACAAGGCCTTATTTTAGGGACTCTCTTGTTTGTCTTCTACTTTATGACTTCACCTGTAGTAATACTCTTTTTTTTAAAGTTTGTTGATGACATTGAATTACACGACTCTTCTTCTAATTTAAGCGACTGTGATGAGCTGGGTGTTGAATTATCCTCGCTTTCCACCTGCTCTGAGGACTGGCACTTTCTCATTTTGTCCATTGGTAAAACAAGACAACTTTCACCATACAATCTTCAATATCCAAAGTGCGTAATCTCAATAAAGTACAAATCCACAAAAAGGCTTACTTAATCTTAGCTATTTTTAGTGTAAGATTTCCGCTGTAGCGCTACTGCGTTTCGTTTACCTTTGCTACATAATTTTACATCAATTTGTTTGTCTTAATTTAGTTGACAGAAGTTCCTGAGTTCGAATACTGGTCGGGCAGATATTTTTCTTTTTTTCTCATGTTTTTTAGTGATTATTTTGTGTGCAAGCTCAACTGTAATATCAACTGTTTCCCTATACCTTTCCTTGCACTTCTTCATGGCCTGAAAGAAATTATAACAAATTGTTTATTTGTGGATTTTGTTACACTGAAGATATTATTATTATGACAAAATAAACATAAATTTTAATAGCTAGCAACTAACAAAATAATAAAAATAAAATATCAATTGCAAATTCGTTAAATAAACCTATAAAATAAAACCAGGGCCAAGTGTTGTTAATAATAGCACAAATTGTGAATAAGATGTCTCATATAAACTCACATAAGCTGTATTACAACTTCGAGGTTGCAATTTATTTGTCATTTGCTATTGAAATTGAAAAAAAAATTATTAATATTGTCATTATCTTTTACAATTTCTAGAGGACATTTACGTTCTGTCTGCATTAGAGAAGGCCAGCTTATGTTCATATGTATTCGTAACCCGCCGCTCAAGGTTCTGTCTCAGTCCTTACACAAGAGTTCCTCTAAGTGTTTCCATGGCAACCTTCACTTCCAGCTGCATTGCAACGTCATCATGTTGTGTTGTCAGTTTTTAACGTTCCCCCTAATTTGTTTTACCCTTATCTCATCTTGTTATACCGTGGTGTTAAATCCAATTACTGTAGCTTTTCTGATCGTATCGCTGAGCCAAGAGTCAATCACGGCTACTAATTGTTGGCTGGGCCGTTTGGCCTACCGCATGGCCGGGGTGGTCTGCTGGACTCGCGCAGCTCGCCACAGCAGCACGACAACAAATGAAGTGAAAATCGGGGCGTATATATTTAAAAAAGAGAAAAAAATGTAGTTCCGCGTTGAGGCAATAATAACACGAAGTTTGACTACGGGCGATTGTACTAAAGTATAGGATTCGTGGTGTTTAGGAGGTAAAGTAAATGACATCTGTGTGAAAATAGTAGAGTCCAGGCCCACGTTTATATGAACGAAAGTGGGTTTATTGTGCTGCCTAATGGCTTCAAATGAAGCGTAATTTTAACAATTTTTTTCCTGAACCCAGCAATTGGGGAAAGAAAGCATTTTCAGAATGTCTTTATTATACGACGGGAATGTATGTGCAGAGTCGACATTTTGAAGTAGCTGGAATACTTAATAAAGGTAAAATGGGAAATGAACGAAATAGCAAAAATCAGGCACTGGTATTACGAAACACGCCTACAGTGGTTCCCTTCGTTGGAGTGTGACTCGGGTTCGAAACAACGAACCCGTCCGTAACGTGATTACGGTTTTGACCTTAATAATTTAGGGAGTTACCTGCTAAAATTGAATGGTCAGTCGCCATGCGCACTGGCCTAGTAATCCAGTCAAACGTTCAGCTAATATTTGCGCTATTCACCAATGTCGTGGGCAAGCGTGTTATAGGGTCCGCCATCTTGTGAGCATGTCACCGGTCTTCCAACAAGATGGCAGGTCCGCCATCTTGTTGGAAGACCGGTGACTTGCTCACAAGATGGCGGACCTATGACAATGGTACTGACGAAGATTTAAATGAAGGCAGAATTTTTCCCTTGCTATAATTGACTGGATTATTGCTAGAGTGCGATTGAGTTTTCAAATTTAGCAATCAAATTGCATTCATGTCTATCCACTTGCGTAATTGTTACGCAGCACCGAAAGTGTTCCAATGTTCTTCAAACCAGCTAATTTTCGATGGCATACTGGTAACTTCTTCAGGCTTGGGTCAGGCTCAGCTTCTTCCCTAGCCTGAGGTTTGCCAACGTAGGCCATCGAAAATTAGCTGGTTTGAAGAAAACTGAAACACTTTTGGCACTGCATAACAAAACGTAAGTGGATGTGAATGAAAACCAAAGGAAATTATCCGTGTACCATCCGGTATTTAAAAAGATAATTCATCTCTACTAGTTGTTCCCCGGCGTAACATACGCCGGCCTAGCTAATTCCCTCTGTTTCAACTCGGCTCTAATAGTCAGCATTATTGAGGCAATAGTGTTTGTTTCTAATTGGTAGGGCGCATATCCGTTCTCATTGTCGGCCGCTAGGCCTTTTTCTTTGCTACCGTGGGAAGAATAAGCCCGCTCGCCCTCTTTGTGATAGTTACAGGGCCCATACTTGAAACTGTTAAACTCGGCTGTAATAGCCAGCAGTATTTCTGATTGTTACAGACATTGTCGGCCCTGCTCGCCGTTTTGCTTTGCTACCGTGGGAAGAATGAGCCCGCTCGCCCTCTTTGTGATAGTTACAGGGCCCATACTTGAAACTGTTAAACTCGGCTGTAATAGCCAGCAGTATTTCTGATTGTTACAGACATTGTCGGCCCTGCTCGCCGTTTTGCTTTGCTACCGTGGGAAGAATGAGCCCGCTCGCCCTCTTGCTGATTATTGAAGCTTTGTTTAATCCTGATCCCTAACAATCCTTTTAGCTCTGCTCCTGAGCTAAGTCTGTTCCTAAGCGAAATAAATATATAGATAGATGCTAGCGAAGAGTAGGCATTGCGGTGACAGGTCACGTCCGGATTAGCAGTTCGAAGCCGAGTCACTCCACTGGGAAAAAAGTACAGGTGAATGTTAAGCGCCTAACGTTCTATACAGAGTACGCGTACGAGCTCTGTATATGTGAATAATTTTGCCTTGTGAAGAAAATATGAAACAAAAGTTGATTCAACCCGGGAGAAAATCAGGCATGCTGGGGAAAATAAATTTGTAATATTTCACTACACCTTAAAAGTACTTTAAAGGCGCCATTTTACCATTTCGATAGCGTTGCCATATACAACACAGCTTCCGCGTTCCAGATTCTCCGTTATCCAATAGGCTGCTGTGGATCACGTGATCTCGTTTTAGTTATGAAAATTCGGGGCGCTGCAGAGAAGTATTGTTCCTTTTTTTTTAAATTTACCGCTATTTTCTTTATATTGCTCGAAGATTCTACGGTGCTGCATCATAGGAGTTGAAAGGGTGAAAAGGTGCCTTTAAGCTACCAATACACAATTAATGAGAAATCAAGCAACATTTGATATTAAAACTATAGTCTAAGTTTTTCTCTTGAATGTTAAAACGATAATTGCATAATTAATTCATTTTGTGCGATATTCATTGCAGCAAATTTTTGTGTCATCGTGATTTTTCGTCGTCTCAACTGGACGCCCGTTTCCTATTTCCTAACCGAATTCGTATATCCATACTTAAATACTGATGCCAACCTATTTGCGTATTTTGGACTTATATGTCAGACTGCCTGAGCGGGGAATCGAACCCACGACCTTTGAAATCAAAGGCCAAGGTCCTACCGCTACGCCAGACTGACACGTGGGTTCGATTCGCCGCTCAGGCAGTCTGACATACAAGTCCAAAAGGCAACGTAATTAGGTTTGCATCCGTTAGTCAACCATTTTCGAGCACATTGGCTTTCCGTCCCGTATATCCAAACTTAGGGAGTTGGTTTTATTTGTCCCTATAAAATTGCGGAATATTGGTTTTGTAGAGACCTCGTGTGGGAGTAAATCGTATATTTTAGTTTTATCTCGAAAATCGTAGTCCTTGCGCAGTAGTTTTTTACGAACTATTTTACTGCAGGAAAATACAATTCTGGAGCTCAAAATAGCACTGTCAATCGTCAGAAATTGAAACACCTCAGCTTGCCCATTAGTGTTTACATAGTTTTGGATGTGTCAGTCTCGATAGCAGCAGCTGCTTAAAGGTACCTTCCCTCCAAACGTACCCTCTCTTGTGTCTGGAATGGGTCTGAACGTACCTGTGTATGTTTCTGGTGCCAGGAATGAGAAACCATTCAAGTGCATTCATGTTGCCTTTCGGCTTTTGCTAAAGAAAAAAAATGTCTTGCTTGACAATGGAATGAAAACATTTCGAAACGTCGGTTTCTAGTGTATGCTTGTGTATCTTGCTGGCTTTTTCTTACTCATTGATTGTCTAATCATCCGTAAACCAAAGAGAAACACACGAATTATTCTGGATATTCCACGTCAAGAATAGTCACGAGACTTCCATGCCCTACTTTGATTCTGTCGTTTGTTACAAATCCATTTTAAATTGGCGGCTGAAAATAAAAAGTGTTTGAGGCATACACTGTAATTGTTGCCTAGTATAGAGCAGCGTCAAGTGACGTCATATGGCTACAAGAGAGATACCTGCAAGGGGCACTAGATTGAAATAGAGGGTTAAACAACGGCACTTCTAGTCAAGCCAGTGCTTTGAGAGTGGATTTCGTAGGCTTAAAAACCGTTGTTTTCTCCAATCCTTTATTCTGCTTAGGTTGTAATTGGTAAATAAAGATTCCACTTGCTTAAAAATGTCAGCAACTGCCAACAAATCGACAAAAATCGCGCGTTTTAGGCCTAAGAAATCCAGTCTAATAGCATTGGCTTCAGTAAGACGCTCTTCTTTTCACCCACCAGTTCACCTTGCAGCTAACCCAGTTACTGGCTCCACCATAGATTTATATACAATAATACCACGTCGTGTCACTGCCCTATAGTTTCACTGATTGGGGTATTGTCTGTTTTGAGGAGGATCTTTAAGGCAAGCCAAGCCAAAAACAAGAAGCGTATGACTCGATGCTTTCAGAGCTTATTTGTGGAAAATTGAAAATCAGCATTACTCGATGCTGAGGAGCCTAAGCGGTAGTTGTGGAATGTTGAAATCAGCATTGGCCCCACTCGATGCGTTAGGTGCCTAAGCAGTAAATGTGGAAAACTGAATATCAGCAGAAGTTTTGGACATTATTAGGGCTCTGTCAGCGTGTGATGGACCATATTGTCCAACTTGGATGAAATTTTGTACTATAACGTATTTGCACTATAACAATTTTTGTACTGTATAGAATTTAAATATATACCTTAAAAGGAATTTTGGAAAATTCCTTAATATTCATATGTTGATAGCTCAATCGGAAGATCTGTTGGTTTACAGATCTAAGAAGACTATGATGATGGCTCGAGTCTAGTAACATTTGATTTATACTTTATCTCAATGTATTGGTGACAAATTAAGGGGCGAGAGAAGTTCCTGATTTCGTTAATAAACAACATAATTTCGAATGCCCACATTGTTTTTCAAGTCTTTCTGTCCCTCTCAAATTGCCAAATAATGTAAATTTGAAATTTAAATAGACTGCAAACAGTTGAATGATCTCTTTCTGTCCACTCGAACCCCTTTCTTTTCACCTCAAACCCCTTCAATTAGAGAAATAGGAGACTTAAAATTTGCATGTTTCTAGTATTGTTCTGAAGTATCCAGCATTTCTACCTTGACGCCACTTCGGTACCTATTTTGTGCTATAGCCCTGAAATGTCTTGTGGACAAGTTAGATGCCAATTTATTAGTTTTTACGGAAGTATTATTTAGAATTGGCATGTTTAAGGTACTGTCGAGAAATGTCCAGCATTTCTGCCTCTTGGTACCTAGTTTAATTGTGGTAGCCCTGAAAGCACTTTTACGGGCACGTAAGAGAACGGTTTCATGAGAGTCTTTACGAATAGGAGACATTTAATTGGCGTGTTCCTGGTAATGCAGTTCAGAAGAATCCAGCATTTCTACCTTGATGCCACTTTGGTACCTATTTTAAGGTAGCTCTGAGAAGATAATTTGTGGACGAGTCAAGATACCAGTTTCATTCGATTTTACGGAAGTAGAAGACAGAATAGAAGACAGAATTGGCAAGTTTCTGGTCTGTTCAGAAGAAATATCTGGCATTGTTGCCTTGATGCCGCTTTGGCACCTATTTTGTGGAACCGCCGTAAGAATTTCTGTACACAAGTTAGAGACGAGTTTCATTAGCATTCAGGAAATTACAGTAGAAGACTTGGAATTGGCATGTTTCTGGTAGTCTTTGGAGGCGTCCGGTATTTATTGTGATGATGCCGCTTTGGTACCTGTCTTAACGGCAGAGCCAAAATCACTCCGAAGGCTTAAGCAGGTAAGTTGCTAGTAGGCCCTATGCCCTAACGTGAAGAATTTTTTCACCCGGAACAAAATACTTCAATACAGCAACAAGTGCACTTTACCAGCTCTTCAAAACACATAAACGGTTAAATGCGACGTCCGATCTTAGTTTTAATGGTTTTCTCATTAGCTCGTAGAAGTTTGAAGACAGGAGTCTTCAAATTCGGCTGAAATGTCCTTCATTAATCATGTCTGGTAAATAAACACTGAGTGACGCGTTTATCCCCGACGTTAATCAGGTATAGATAATTTCTGATTCGCCTATCAAGCTCAACACGTGATACAACACGTTCGGCTGATTGGCTCGTCAATTTTTTTGTGTTTTTCCTTCTTCCCCGTCGTCACTGACGCGCTGCATTTGAAACTAATGGCTTCGACACGGACCGCCCACACGGAGATGTTGCTGAAGTCGATGCGGTAAAAAAAGGAGTTTCACGCGGCAAGGGTGGCTGTATTTCTCCAAGACACGACACCACATCTTCTGGTGGCCAAAGCCCCGCCATTGCTCTTCAAATCTTCCCTTTTTCTGGAGCGCCATCATTGAATGCGACAGGCCACCGGCAGAGGGAGCCACTCGTTTCCGTCGCTACCACTGATCCTAATAAATTGGCCTGGGTCTTCGGGTCGCCACAAATGAAAATTAATACGGTTGGCGGCGCAGGGAGGGAGGCGGCGGGTGGGCAACGCTAGATGGTGGCCGGGCAAAAACCACCTGTTGCCTGACGGCCAAAACGGACACGGCGGCGTGGCGGCACGATGAAACGGCACGGATTGAAAACGAACAGACGATGATGCGGCAGATTCCGAAGCACAAGCGAGAAATTTTCTCGCGCACCAACCTGCCATCCGCGGTCGGACGGATGAGCCTGGGAAGTGAGAAAAGGCGGAGCGAGGCGGATTTTTAGCCCCGACATGGAAAAAGAAGCCTGCTGTGACGGATCGAAACAGTAGGCCTACTTAAAAAAAAAAAAAAAAAAAAACGGGATAGGTATTTGCTTGTAACAATCAGCACGCTATAGGATGCAGTTTAGGATACTCTGATTCCACCGCGCTTCACCAAAATACGAAAAGTATCTAAAGGCCGTCTAGCATTAAGATTAGCTGATTAGGTCACTCTGACATAATTTATTTAAGGAACGACAGGAAAAATCGCAGGTAGACGTGGAACTGTTTTACGTTATAGGGGCCGTTCATATATTACGTCACGCTTTTTGTGTGTTTTAAAACACCCATCCACCCCTTTGTCAGATATTTCACAAAATTTAAAACATCCCCCAATAATTCCATCACATTTCTGCATTCGCCCCCCCCCCCCCCATGCAATATTTCAAAGTACTTTACATGTGCTCTTACTTATATTTATTGTATTTTTTTTAATGTCTTATAGTCCACGGAATCTTGGAGTTTTTGTGTGCGTAAAGGGAATTGCATCTGAAAACTATTGTTTTCCTAAATAACATGCCAAAAAAATTAAGGAAATGTGAACAACAAAATATGATGCAATACTGTGACATCACATTTTGGAAACACCCCCACCCTTGTGTCACAATTGTCACAATAAATCGACCACCCACCTACCCCCTAGAGTGTGTGCAACGTAGTGTACGGACGGACCCATAAAAAGGAGTTCAGTTTTAAAACCCGGCCAAAAAACATTTTGTTAGGAAAATTTTGATACAGCACCCCATGACGAAATCTTGAGCCGCCATTGACATCAGGTTGGTGAGCTTAAAGACGATCGAAATTTTCGCCTAAGGAAGCACCCCATCTTTAAGTTCACCAACCTGAAATCAAGGGTGGCTGCAAGAATTCGTTATGGGGGGTTGCTGTATCAATTTCCTACGAAAATGTTTTTGACCTGATTTTATAAATGAACCTTTTTATAATGTAAAACCGTCAATTGTATCGTCTGCCTTATACTTTATCCTATCTTTCCTTAATCAAATTATGTCAGAGTGACCTAATCTAAGATGATCTTCAGATACGTTTCATTGATGCGCGGTGCGAGACAGTGCAAAGGTGCTACTCATACTATGCTGGTGTGTCTGTCTGTCTGTCATTAGTGACATCTGGACGATCCTGTTTTAATCCGTTGTTCGTTTCACTTGAAATTTTGCGCATGCGTTCTATGTTTTAATTGTAGATAAGTTCGAAAATCAATAATAAAACTGGCCAGAGGATTTTCGGGCTATGACTTTCAAAGATAAAATCAAAAGCACATCCCCTCTCCTTATTTTCGCGCATCCTGCGTGTATATAACCTAGCTTTTGCAGCAGTTTCAGATTGGGCCACCTGGAAACCCGGGGTTTCCCGGGAAGGCTTTCTCTACAGGAGGCCCTTGTCTCCCCAAAAAATGTGTATGATAAAATTTGAAATGAATTCTCGTGAAAATTGCATCCATAAATTGCAGCAAAACGTTTAAATTCCCGCTGATTTCTTAAAAATATACTTGCTTCTAGGGTTCTGCTCCAGACCGCATTCCCGCTGAAGGTGGCCCCTGCTTAAAACAATGTTTTTTTCTTGAAAAAGTTTAAATGAATTCGATCGAAAGTTGGATTTCTAATTAAGTTGCATAAAAACGTTTTAAATTTTCGCCGATTTCTTAAATCGTTAGCTTCCAGGGCCACATTGGGGAAGCTCATGGCGCTCCCTCAGGTCCCCTTACCGAGAGACCTCCCCTGCCTGCTTGAAGGTCCGTGTGGCCCCTTCAGTACATTCCCGGGGATGCCCGACCCCTCCCAACCCGACCCTGTTTTGAAGAGCATTTACATGCGGTTGAGTGAACGTGCTAGGGAAATACAGAAAAAATAAAAAACGTTTTCAATTGCAACATTAACATACGTGAGAACTAACAATAAGTTTCTAGCACGTCTTGGGAAAACACCGCAGCACATTTATTTAACAATAAAATTTTCCTTCATCAGTGAACACTAAAAATGAATAAAAACAATAAAACAACATGCTATTTCGACCTGTACAATCAATTCATTGACTTTAAAATCGAAAACTATACTTATCGGAATTAAAATATCTGGTAAAAAAAATAGGCCTAATATAGCTTTTAAGCCTGATTTTCTGTACCTGCCGTTTTAATTTCGTAAGTAGCAGCTAACCAGGAATATTTGATCGAGAGTAGGCCTATTCATCCACGCAACACGGTATCGATACATTTTAAATGAAGCTAATGTGCGTCGTTAACGAAATCCTTTTGTTTTTACGGTGGCGTGTTTTCCTGTAGTGGTTGAATGTGATGATCAAATGTTATTTCATTGACTTACGTCGAGAAACCCCATTGGCTATAAGGAAGCAACGATGTTTTAATTCTAAAATCTCCGCATCGCGTTGCATAAATGAATAATCCTATACTCTCGAACCCAAATCTCCGTTAGCTGCTACTTACGAAATTAAAAGAACAGGTAAAAATAAGGCCAATTACGTCTAAAGTCTAAAACTAGGCTTAAAAGCTAATACATTCTTAACCGGATTTTTTTTTTAATATTATATTGTAGAGACCGCTGTTGCAGTGCGTGATAGTGGTGTCCACCTATATATTTTCGGTAGTTGTGGAAGTGTACAGAAGACCGGTTGCGCAGTAGTCGACGCAGCCTTTTTTTTTTGTCAGATGGTTGAAGCTATAAGGTTAGCTATAAGGAAGCAACGATATTTTAATTCTAAAGTCTCCGCATCGCGTTACATAAATGAATAAACCTACTCTCGAACCCAAATATCCGTTAGCTGCTACTTACGAAATTAAAAGAACAGGTAAAAATTAGGCCTATAAAAGCTGACAATTACGCCTAAAATCTAAATCTAAATCTAAAATGTACTCCCACTCTCCCTCCTGCGCAAGGGTGGATTAACGAAATTTCCCACTAGTGGACGGCCTTTTTTTTTTTACCTGATGGTGGATGTATTATCACGTAGGAAGGCAGTATTATCAATGCCTAAAGGCAAAACGTACAGTATTCAGGCATACCATTTTTTTTAAAGAACTAATGGCTTGGGACTTAGAACGGTCGGAGATGCCGAAATGCAAAAAAAAGTGTCGGATTTTCGAAAAGTCGGTGGGAAGTCGAAGACCAACAACAGTGATGACGTCCGGAAGCTTCGGAACTTTCGTGCGTCGCGCTTGGTCCGCACGGCGGCCGGGCGCGAAAAGTTGAAGACTTTTTTTTTGTTTTTACACCCTGACTTGACCTGACCTGACCTGACCTGACCAGACCTGACCTGACCTAAGCAATATATTGCCTATGCTGAGTTTGCAGCGCGTAGGATTTCGTCCATATTTTTTTTACAGCTGATTTACATATAATAGAAATATTTCCAGCAATAAAATTTTGGCAGGTACATAAACCCATGTTTTATTACGAAAACAGTGACAAATTGGACAAAAACCAATGCAAAATTGCCTATGCTGAGTGAGCTGCGCATAGGATTCCGTCCAAATTTTTTTTACAGCTGCTTTCCATATAATTGAAATATTTCCAGCAATAAAATTTTTGGCAGGTACATAAACCCATGTTTTATTACGAAAACAGTGACAAATTGGACAAAAACCAGTGCAAAATTGCCTATGCTGAGTGAGCAGCGCATAGGATTCCGTTCAAATTTTTTTTACAGATGCTTTACATAAAATTAAAATATTGCCAGCAATAAAATTTTTTGGAGGTACATAAACCCATGTTTTATTACG
>JAHWFP010178230.1:17102-31942 GCA_023313725.1 Lithobius niger | reverse complement strand
GCAGAAAACATAAATTTGGTACACAAGTCTTTCTTAACAGTAAAAATTGAACCAGCTATTTTAATGAAATACCCAATGAAATACCCAAAGTGCCATCAGTGCCCCCTCCCGCCTCAGAACCTCCTCGTGATGCCTCCCAGAGATTTGGGCAACAAATTCTTATAAATCAAGCTAAAAACATGAAATTGGGTGCAAAAGTCACTCTTAGCAGTATAAAACGAAACAGCCATGGAAAAGACTCTCTTATAACAGTTATTTTAAGGTGATTACAGTGTTCTTTTCTGTGTTATTCTTGCTAAAACAAGAAAAAAAAATAAGGGATATTAGTATTAAAAAACGCTTAAGCGTATAAAATACGGATGTAAGCCTTAAAAAACTTAAAGCTCTAAAGGAACAGATATTAGAAAAAGACATGAAAGCCATCAGCGTCGCACTAATACGTGTAAAAGAAGCTCCAGCTTGTTTTTTGGGTCGCTGGAGATTTTTTTAATACTAATCTCTGTATCGATGAATAATCACCCTATGGGATTTAACATGGGGATGAGCGGACTAGCTTACTAGCGAGCTAGCTAGTAGTAACACATTTACAACGTTATTGAGGGTTAGATTTTGCATTTAAAGCAGCTTAGCTGTCATTCCACACGAGTTAATTTTTAGGTGGGTCATTGCTCTCGAATTCAACACTATTTAAGCTTTTGTACCGCATTATTATTTTTCCCCAAGTACCTGAGATGTGCCCAACTATGCTTCATGATATAAGACACTGACGCTATGGTGTCGCGCTACAATGGTTTACAACCTCGACAATTGAATTGATGCGATGTTTGTTGTGATGTTTGTTGCCTAAATTGGCGAGACACACTAGTGTGTGGCTAGACCATGCCGTTGAAGCAAGCAGTTCAATAATTGCAAGCATAGTTTTTTTTTAATACTCAGTGAATTCTTGCCGTTCATAAGTAATGAAACGGTGGGCGTATATCGCTTAAGCATGTTATAATAGACTGTTGGATAACAATACGAACAATGGTTACAACAATAATTTTGCATTTACGTGCCACTTGAGGGTCACTTGCTTCTAGCTGTAACCCCCATTTTACAAAAAGGCACTTCCACCGTACTATTCTTGACCTGTGTGCCAAAATTTAGATATGCAAACTTTTCCTAACGACCTGTAGACGAGTTTTTATTTCCTATAATAATTAAGATGGGAGACCTGACCTTAGCTAGCAGCTAGCTAGTTAGCTAGCCAGCCAGTAAAACGAATCAATGGTATTGAGGGTACGTTTTCTCCATAAAGGACACCTTCCGAAACTTTAATGTTCTGGTATTCCTCGTTACTGGACCCAAGACAGCTGATTTCAACGATTTCTACCGCATGGGTAATTTGCACCAGTATGCTGAAATCATGTATAAGCTCGTTACAGTTAAAAGACACAGTCTGCAAGTGAGCCGCATTCTGGCAACAATTGCACTAAAACAATTACGCTCTAACAAATAAGCTCCAAAAACAATAAATCATCTACTTGACGGCGACACACTAGCGTGTGTCTAGATAATATCATGCATATTTTATGGGAATGGGAGGGGGGAGGGAAACATATTTTTAAGTGCTAGGGGCATTCATTTTTCTGCAGCCAGTTTGGTGGGGGGGTTTGCATATTTTGGTATCGTGTAAACAAATTTATCCAACAACATCCCCCCCCCCCTCCAGCAATACATAATTACCGGTCCTTAAATGGTTAATTTCAAGCGACTGTTACCAGCAGTAACTGCAAAGACAATTCTTACAAATTATGCATAACAAAGTTTTATTTTTTTTTTGGAAGGGGGATGCTATGCTGCTCTTATTTTATGACAAGCTTTCGTACTGCAAAGAAAATAGTTGTTTCCTACCACTTGCCATGCTAAATCATTAACTAAACCTTTATGAACGAGAAAAACAGTATGCCAAATTAAAATTTATTACTAAATCAAAGTTTCCTTCCCGCCCCTAACCTAATATTACAGAAAGAAAGGTCAGGTAGGGAAAAAAACCTGCACCATTTTGAATAGAATGGGGAGTCGCACCTGCTTAGCGCCATTCACAACTCCAACTGATGTCTAGCACCGAATGTCTCATACTCAACCGCAGCAAAACTTATTGGAAAAAAAAACCGACTATCTTAGGTTATATCTTTGATTATCAATTACGTATGAAATGTTTTATAACGTGGTTCATACGCGGTTCTGGTTTTTAATAGGGCTAATTAGTTTTGGAGTGTCATCGGCAAGCCCCCCCTCCCCCTTACCGGCAATGAGCTCGAATATGAAAGGGTCACTTTGAACCCTTTTCACTAAAACGGGTGTTTCTGTTTAGCCCTCAGACTATCCCTTGGCTTTGTAGGCTCTCACCCCTTCACGAGTATGCATTGCATAAACTTATGGGGTCTGAACGTATTGAAGGTATTGTTAACCAGCATATATATAGCTTTCTTAAAACACGCCCATTTCGATTCTGTGCAACACGGATTTAGAAAAGGTTTGTCTACTGTCACCAACCTGATTGTGTTTTATCAACATATTTTTTTGCTTTTGGACAAGGTTTCCCAGTCGATGTTATTTACTATGACTTAGAGAAGGCCTTTGATAAGGTCGACCATTGGTTACTGGGGCTCAAACTTGAAACTGTGGGTATTGTTGGTCCCATTTAGGGTTGGATTGTTGGGTGCTTAACAGGTAGGACTACAGTTGTCGTCTTGGAACAATGTGTATCTCATTGGAGCCCCATGACTAGCGGACTCTCCCATGGTTCTGTCTGGCACCCTTGCTATTTTCGGTTTTCATTAATGGCTTCTGCCACGACGAAGTTATTCAAAGTACCAAATTCGCCGATGACACCAAGACGGCAGCTATACTCCAAAATTGGGACTCTGTTGTTCGCATGCTGGCTACGATTGACAGAGCCTTATCTTGGAGTATTCAGCAGCGTATTCCCAGTAATGTTGGAAAATTATGTATGTTGAACTTGGGAACTACTAACCCACTTTCACCGTATGTGTTTGACCAATAAGTGACGAAACAAATATGCGAGATTTGGGCATCATTGTTGACTGTAATTTGACCTTCTCTCTCATACCGAATGCATTGTTAAAAAGGCTAACAACATCATGTATCTCTTGAATCACACAATTAGCAACCGAGAGTGTAAAATGTACCCTATATATTTTTTGTCAATCATTAGGCCTAAATTGGAATACGGGGTCCCATTTTGGGAGCCGGTCTTTATTAAGGACAACAAGTCAATTGAGAATGTTTAAAGGAAAATTACTAAGCATGTTACAGGTATGACACATGAAAGTTACATGAGAAGGATGGAAATTCTTAAATTGCCCTCTCTCACTTGGCGCCGTCAATGAGGGTGTTTACTTGTGTATTAGAAGCATAGATATCAACCTTCCTAACTCCCTCTCTGAATTGTATGTTCCCTTTTTCAACTAGAAGTTCTGCGTTTAAATTGAATATACCATACTCAAGGTTAAGTACAAAAAAAAAATCATTCGCTAAGACTCGTTGTAATGTGGAACTGACTTCCTGATTATGTTCTTCCGCACCTTCGGTTAACACATTCAAAAACAGATTGGATGACCGTATCTTAGATGATCTGAAATATTATTTTGACTAACTTGTGCTTTTGTATATTTTGCACTTTTTTTGATTAACTTGTGCCTTTGTATATATTACACTTTCTTGTTGTTCATCTTTTTTTTTTACACTCTGACCAAATTGTTACCTCTAGGAAACCGGCAACTCAACGTTGTTATAAAATTAAATTAAATAAACCAAACTGAGTAAAGTGCGGTTCTATTTTTCTGATTTTAAAAACTACAGAGAAAAAAATTATAGTCTGCAACGATGATGTAAAATCCATGCCACGAAACGTTTTGGTCTGTTTCAGTATTGTCGAAGAGCGTGCTTTAGACGATATTAATAATAAGGACAAGGAACCTCGAAATATTGTTCCACAGACTCCTAACTAATTTTTTTTTTATTTATTTAAATTTTTTTTAGTTACTAGCAAAGCATGTCTACAGCCACAGAAAGGCAAGGTTGGGTTTTAATCGATAAAAAAAAAAAGTTTTAAAAGGACAAATTCCAGTTGAACTGAAAGCTGCAATTCAATTTTTCGTGGCAAAAATACAGCCATACCACAAGATATCAAATTACATGTATCTTTAGTTTAGGCAGGGACATTGCATCCCTTAAAAAACCCTAACACACTAAACTGCCGCTTTATGCCCAAGTAAATACAAGTGGAAAAATACATTATTTACACAACTGATCGACCGGAAGTAGCGCTACATGAAAGCCGATGTTTAGCGCACACAAAGTTGATCTTTAAAAAAGATTGGTTGCAGATAAAAATATTTTGTTTGGGCAGAAACGTAGGTTTTAATACAGGCTCAGATTTACTAAAAGTATTAGTCGATTCTGTCCAGTAGAAAAAGAATGGCGTTAAAAAGAGTGCCCGGATTTTCAAGTTTAGGCCTAATCGGCCAGCGCTGTTTTGCGTGATTGTGGCAGTTTTGACAAGTTTTTCTAAGTCTTGTAGAAAATGACTGGAGACGAAATTTGAAAGTCTGTTTGCACACGATTGAAGAGAGAGTTCAGGACTATTAAGTCGTGAAAACAGAAATTGTTTGTGTCCATTTTCCGTGGAGATATTCCTGCTTGACTGATGATACTTTTCAGCGCTGTTTAGCGCTACGAAAAAACAAGATGCACTAACACTGCATTAGTAATTCGACGTGTCGTATGGTAGAATAAAAAATATCTGTAATTGACGTATGTAGTTGGAACGGCAGACATACCAACAGGACACTACTAAAAAATCTAAATGCATGGTGTACTGAAGAATATCTACTATATTGCACATTATATTAAAAAAGAATTGTCTCGTAACGTTTGCTACTACAATACGGCAAATGAGCCAGAATCTTATGTGCGACCAGATAAGTTTTCATCTGACGCTGATATTGGTTTTCTTAAAAAAAAACTGAAAGCTTCGTTGTTTTACAGTTTCCCGTTCCCTTTGTTCTTGTTCATCAGACTTTTACATTTTTTAAATCTTCGAACACCATATTCATAAATTCATCGCGTAATTTGGTGGGGTGGGGGGAAGTAGGAGAAATCATATTGCGCTGAGGGTACGTGAGGTTGACTACTTTAAATTTATTTACACTTTTTAGGTGCATTAAAGTTAAAGTTGAAGTTAAAGTTTAAATTATTATTAAAGTTAAAATATTCACACGAAAATTATGACAAAGTCCACATTGGATATAACACTGCAATTTCATGTGGCCAATTTTTGTTAGGCTACTCAATACAAAGTACTTGTTTTACTAACGTTTTATAATTATCTTTACTATTATAATTTGTAATTTTAAATCTGTGGTTAAAGCTAATGTCGAATCAATAAAACGAGTCTTCCAATGAGTCTTCCTGTTACGGATTTTAAAAAAAATCTGAAAGTCAGAGGCCATTAGAAATATCCCGCCCTTCCCTCCCTCTTGCCAGTCCGCCACTGTGAAAACAGGACATCATTCGCTTTGCTCACTCGTTCAATAGGAAACAACACCACAAATACGCATAATAAAATACTGTAATATATCGCACCCGAAAAGCAGCGAGGATGGCGCAGTAATTAACAACAAAAGTCTTATACGTGCATCGCATTCATTGTACCATCCAGGTTCACCGCAAAGGTAAGTGATGACTCACTTTGTGTTGTTCTGCGCCATAAGATAGGAGCCATCTCCACGTACACGATAGCCTCTAACCGACTGCAATGTTGAAGAGATGACTTGCTGAAATGCGCAGGTACACGCCGCAATTTTTTGTATGATCGGCGTTGAGCGCACACCTTTGCGCTGAGGAAGCGCTGACGTCAGCCACTGATCGTGTACTATTTGACGACGGTTTTTTGCTCAGAGACCTTTTTAGAGGTTAGCGAACTAAAACCGCCCTAACTAAATTAACTAGAGCATAATACCTTGTGTACTGGCGAACTGCAAGTCACCCACCTGCATACTTGAATTTCGTCGGATCAGAATTGAACAAATGTGTCTGGTTTTTGAGGAGATGTCACTGACGTAAATCGGCTACCCCCGTTTTTTGGCCACAACCGCATGGCCAAAAGGTAGAATCCCTGAGTTTTTTATATTTGGTTTCTGGTCTCCTAACCAATCGAATTTGGAGGGTCCTCCTTTACATAAATTAACTAATGAGTTTATAAATTAGTTTTTTTTAATATTACTATATTACCCTTAACTAACACTGAATAATTTAGGTTTGAAAAATATTCTTGCTTACTTTTCAAACTGCGAAAGATTTAGCTGACGTTCCCGATTTAACGTAGAATTATGTTAAAATCACGGTCGCGATGGGCTAAGAGAAAAGGGCTAGTAGCAGCTCGACTTTCATGGAGTTAATTGTTATCAAACTTCAGATGATAAAAACTTGGTGGGAAAGCTTAACAAATTATTTTCTGTACAAATTTAGTTGACTTTTCGGCTACAACCTTAGCAACAGTTTGCCCTCCAGGGGCGAATTACATCATCCGGAAATCTTGCCCCCTCTGTGAAGAGGCTGATGGGCCCCTAGCCTCCAAACTCGGTGTATTTTTTTTAAAAACGGTATGAAGAAAAAAATCACTATTCCGAATCTGTCACTTACCAGGTAACAGGAACAACAAAAAAAAAACGCAATTACTAAATTTACTTTGTTCTCGCAAATTACGGTACTGTGTGCGATGTTTTTACGGTAATTCTTTCTCATTTTTGGGTCCTAATATATACTGCGCCCGGAGTTGGGGAACGAAACGCAGCTCGCGGTTTGAGTTTCGCAAGATAGCAGCAGCCAGCTCCTCCAAATTCGTGCATGGCCATATTCGCTCCCACACACCATCATGCCGCATTCATTCATTTTTTTACAATTTAAGAAGAAATACGCAGCAAATTCAACAAATCAGAACACCAGTAAGAAGCGAACCTCCAGTGTTATTTATTGCGTTGTTCGATACTATATGTTGCATACGAGTGTTGCTGTACACTCGGGTAACTTGTTGAAGAGCTTAAATTAATTACGATTAGGCTCCGATACTTGTTAGGGCAGTATACATATAGATTAGAAATATTTATGCAGATGGCAAGTGACACCGTAATTTTATTAGAAAACAAAAACGAACTCGTTTGATGTTGAAGGTAAGGTTTAACTGATCCGAAGTCAAAACAGCAAAGGAACACAAATAAACTTTTCTGTGAGGTTTCATATACCGCGGTGTTCCTGTACTGTTTAGTCCACCTGAAACCTTACTGCTGTATTCACTTGTTTTAACAGTTTTTACTTTCGAACACGATGGGTCAGATTGGTACATTATACTTGGCTAAACGACATCAATGAAAAATCGTAAAAACCAGAGTCTTAGTGTGCAGACGTAAGTAATTCGTGCGACTCTTTGAAAACCTGGAAATGTTGAAAGTAAAAATGAAATACCAGTTCTGAAGTCTTGAATATGACAACTTGAAAAGTGGTGTGTGTATCAATAGGATGAAAGGAAAGGAGCGCCTTTACACTGAAAAATTTAGCCCCGAAAGTAGGCGAATTATTTTAATCTTAAAGTAATTTTGAAAGTTAGGATATGGTTTTAATTTTATTTACGTGTCTAATGGTTGAATACACCATCCAACCATCCAAATACACCTTACAACCATCCAAATACACTGTTTGGTTAAGTGTGGACTTAAAAAAAAATACTTTGAACTCATTTTCTCAACGCTACATATTTGCATTACTGCTTTTTACCTTTCCAGGTCAGGTTTGTTTAAAGTATACGTTTTGCTTCCTTTATCGTATAGAAAAACCACCGACCTAGAAGAGTGTGGGATACTGGGGTTGTCCCCCCCGCCTCCCCCATGTGCCCCTTCAGACGAACATAATGTGTTTGATACTGCAACATTGCATAGCATCTAAACCGCTGTGAACGTGTACCAAATTATGTCTTGACGTGTTTCGGCGTCTCTGATATTTTTGTAACTGTTGCATTAAAAGTGCAAACTTTCACACCTTGTATCTCGGTAACAGTTCATTTGCGGACATGGGTTTATTAGCAAAAGTTGCATCTTTCTTTGTCCCCTGTAACCACCTAAAGTTTGTCAGTACATTTCCGGGACACCCTGTATAAACCAATTCGTAATAAGAATACATATAGGTTACTAGAGGAAGTCCATGTTACGCACGGCTGGTCTTGGATCCATCGTTTGCAACACTGGCACGGTTTGGTTGCTCATGTGTATGTCTATGTTTCACCTAATTAAGTTTCTTCAATCCCAATTTTGTTCACACTGGCCAACAAATACTTTCATCGAATTAAGTTTGTTCAATCCAATTTTTGCGCGCACTAACTAACAAACGCTGATTTTCGTTCACTTCGCTCACTCAATCAGCGCATCCCGTGATGCAAGTCAGTGGATGCACCGTTTTAAAAATTGGCACGTCGATGCTTTTTTCAGCATCGTTGTCTGAAAAAAATTGTGCTGGCTAATAATGTTGTATTGCTTGCTGAATTCCGTTGTACAGACGGGTCGTGTTGAAATCTTTAGCCTGGCGGCTTTGACATTTTTGTTTTCTGGGAGACGCAGAAAGCAAATCGCCCGGACGAACAATGCCTAATTATTGTTTTGTTTTCACTTGGACAGGCCTTATTGTTGCCGGCCATTCTGCAAGATAGCAATAATAAACCTCGTGCTCCGCAGTAATTGTTGGTGTGCAAGATACAACAATTCAGCTCAGCTCTGAAAGCCTGCATTTACGAAATAAGTAAGCCATTCCATCGTGTTTAGGTGCCAACTCGAAATTAACAACTTGGCTTAGTTTGATTCGAAACAATATGCATTTAGCTGAAACACGAATTCTTTCATTTTACCCATCAACAATCAACGGTTTAGATGAAATTGTTAGGCACCGTAGCAAAGACATACCACGTGCACGAAGAATGAAAAGCGACCACAGTGATTGTTTGCTTATACCTATTTCAACGACCTTATTATGTAGATTACCCGCTTTCCGAATACTGAGATTAACAATGTGGAGGCCCGCAGGGGCCGAGCCATTGTAGAGCTCAGTACTCGGAAAGCGGGAAATAAACTATTTTTTAAAGGCGCATTCACTGTCATTGTTATTGCAACATCGTCCTTGTTCGCAGAAGGGGAAAATCGGCACTAGGATCCGTTTTTTGTGCAAATATTGTTGCATACGCACAGCCGCATTGTCAAGCTTTCTGAGCAAAGAACGTCAGCACGATTTGTTATTTTTTGTGCTTCGTCGATCTCAGTACTCCAGGCCTGGGATGTAAATCTCAGTATTCCAGGCCTGGGATGAAGGTATCAAGCTTGTTGCATTGCTACGACCATTGTTGTATAGTACTGAGATCGTCGAAACTAGGCGATAATGCTTCCTCTTCACGTTTCCTGAAAGTGCGGGTGAATTGTTGTTTAATCTTTAGTCTACGCCTTGCGTCTGGCGTTGCTGGTTGGCATTGGTGCATAAAAACAATGTTTAAAACAATGTATAACAATAAAACGGATCGTTCAGGGCCCTGTAACTCCGGAATGGAACGACCAATTGAAAGTTCTACAGGGTGTTTCAGAATAAAACCGACAAATTTCTAGGGCACACTAAGGAGTCAAAAAGTCCTATACAACTATCCAAAAATACTCGGTTACCGAGATATCGCCCGATTTGGGTCCATTATTTTATGATCGATTATTTAAGTTTGGCAGCCTGTACCATGGCTTAGTAGCCTGTGTCCGACTGGCTGCATAGCGCACCCTTACTGTGGCCTCATTCAAAACAAACTCGGATGCAGCAAGGTGCACCAACCAGTGGAAAAACTTCGCGATGATCAAATTACTTCGAAACTGCAATACCGTCTAATCTTGCGAAGACAGGTGCAGCTTGCAAGATGTCAGTATACGACGCGTTTTGCAGGGAAACGGACCTGGCTTTTTTTCTAAGCCTCTCCCTACCCAGCAGCTCTTATGCCGCCCGCGCACTGAGCGACTTGGCCGCGCGGTCGCTGTAGCCAATGAGAATGCTTACCATTTATGTAAAACCACGCACTTATCATTTTTATTGGCTGCAGCAACCTGGCCGCGCGGCCAAGTCGCTCAGTGCGCGGGCGGGCTTAACGTTTCCGTAATGAAAATTAAGTTAGAAGTAATGCTATTTTTAAATTAAGAATGCAGCAGAAGTTCCTTTTTTATTATTCCTAAGAAAACCTTGTTTCATTTTCCTGAAACTGGGCAGCCCAAGTATGTTCACTGTTCCCGACGTTTTAAACTAAAGCCTTCGTTAACCGGCCAAAGTTCGGACAATGAGAAAAATAAACCAAGCGTAAACAAAGCAAAGCAAAATGAACAAAGCAATGAACAAAATTAACAAAGCAATGAACAAAGCAAAATGAACAAAGCCAAAAACTGGTAAGGAGGCCACCAAATTGAGTGGTTCGGCCCTTCAAAGGAGTGATATCTACATACCAAAACAAACTAAATAAAACAAAATTAAAACCAAACCAAAATCCTATAAAGAGGTGACTAAGTTGAGAATGGTTCGGCCTATAGGCAAAAGGTAGTAGCAAATTGTTGAAAACCAAATTCTTGTTGACGTGACACTTTATTACACATCTGCATAGCGGTGGAGTTGAGTCAATACACAATTAATAAAAAAAGGAGCGATATCATACCAAAAATCAAAAGTGGTAAAAGGGGCTGCCAAGTTCCGAGTGGTTCGGCCCTTCACAGGAGTGATATCAATACATCAAAACATTCGCCAACTTAATCCCACCGAATAATACTTTCGATAAATGAAAACTTGAACATTGCTACCGAAAGTAGAATGTTCTAGTTTTCATATAACCTTCAAACTATTAAGCGGTACGATTAAGTTGGCGAATGTTTTGGTGTGTTGATATCACTCCTTTGAAGGGCCGAACCATTCGGAACTTGGCGGCCCCTTTTACCAGTGTTGGTTTTTGATATGATTACAGAATACTGTCGTCCTAAGCCTCATTGGAGGGTTACAGGTAACACGAATGAATGGTCGGTGCATGCGCAGTCATAAAGATCTTGGTAGTATTGTAGCGGCGGACGCTACGGCGGGCTAGGTGCTTGTAACGTCTCAGCACTCATGGTTGACTTTCTTGCATGTAGAAATGGCTTTGTTAACTATTTTGGTTTAAAACAGCACAGTAGGGTCTAATCCCGGAGGGAGTGAAGATATTTTTCCTAACTGAACTAAATGAGGCTATCCAGTATTTCTACCTGGTTTTTAAGGCTGCCACCACCGGTATAAAAGCTAAGGGGGTTTTGAATAAAAAAGGGCTTACATATTATTAAAACGTTAGCAATTAATCCGCACTAGAAACCGTACTTGTAGTTTTAAAAACTCTTGGTTTTAATAAAGAGACCAACAAATGAAAATAGCACTTTACATTTTTGTTACTGGTTACATGAAGGCTTTAAAATTAAAGCAACAGGCTTTCAACGAAAGCAAACGAATATACATTAAAGAAAATTCAACCTTTAAAAGCAACAGCTGCCCTTTAAATAAAAATACACAATTTCAACTAGAAAAGGTAGGTTTTGGGTCCAATCCTGAAAACTCTCTAATTAAACTTGCATCCGCTAAAGTATTAATTAGTCCAGACATATATCTCTTTCGCGAAAGATCGCCCGAATCCTCAAGGGCCACTGACTGCCGTTTAAGTTAAAATGTGGTTTAAAATAAACAAAGTCTGTTGGTTTTGGGGAAGAGAACTACTCTGACATTACAGTAAGCAGGGGGCCTGAAATGCCGATGGCTTGCTTAACTGTAAAATTCTAAAACAAGAGGCAAGTTAAAAAATTGAACTATAAATTTAGAATTGGGGGTCCTAAAGATAAACTTTCAATTAAGTAGTAACTATACTGACTTATATCTGTGAGCTGTGCTGACTGAGCTGTGCAGGTGGGGCTTTTTATGCTGGAGCAGCGGGTTTTGGTTGCAAAAGCGCGGACGCCGAGGAGAGCTGTGGGGGTCTGATTGATGGAGGGCCAGGAGAACAATGGGAAAATCTGTTTGGCAAAAGGTTTTGGAGCAGAGCCGTTGGAAGGAGTAGGGACATGTAAAGATATACCAAATTGAGTTTAACTCAAACGAACTTTGGGAAAAGGCCTTTGCATTAAAATATTGACTGTGAATTGAATATTTACATGAGAACTTTGTGAAATGGCTCTTGTTAAAGCTTAGTAGAGAGGCTTGGGTAATGAATAAATCATTACTATTAAATTTAACAAGCTTTAACTGTAAACCGCAGTGTTACACACCACAACTACTAGGTTGGGGGGGGGGAGAGAGTTTTAAACTCAATGGAATTGGCATTTCTTTGTAAACTACGATGTTATGCATCGCAACTATTGAAGGAAGGAGGGGGGGACGTAGTGTATAGCACAGTAATTAATTATTGCAATTTCAATAGAAGGAACAGATCGTTTTTGCATTTGGATTGTTGGCAGTCACGGTCGAGTTGTCGGCAACTATTTACAACAATAAAAATTCACGTTCGTTTAAATCGTTGCCGAAGGAAGGCTAAGCAGAGGTAGTGATCCGGGGGCAAAAGATTAAATTCAAAAGGTTAAATAGACTAGCTCAGTAAAAGGCTATAATGTATTTAAATAAGTTAAATTTTGTTTTCAGCAGAGAATGGCGATAAAGAAAAGTCGGAAATTTTTCATAGCATTTGGGTACCAACAAACAAGATTAAAAATATCGTACTAGATCTGTATCCTACATATATGTGAGGTTAAGTACCTTAAAGGAAGCCCCTCCTAATACACAACTAAGCTAGTGTGATTTGGCTTTATGCCTGTAATAAAATAAAAAGAAATAATTACATTTGTACATGGGTTTTGAAGCTACGCCGACCGGAAGTGTGAGCGCTACGGCTTAGTTTGGTGACTTTTTCAAATAGGTGTATCTGCAGAACTAGAAGGATTTTTAATGTCCTGTTTTCACTGAAGTAAAGTTCCATTGTGTGGCTATTAAGGGCTTCTATGTTTGGCCGATTCTGGTCGTTGCTTCTTGTAGAATTTTACGCCCAAAGTTGGAGAATTTTGGTCGGGGGGTGTGGAGCTTCAGCAAAACTGAGTTTTTACCCGAGGTTTTTATTGTTTGGCGTCCGGGTATCCTCTCCAATCAAGCCGCAGCACAGAAATGTATTACAGTATCGATTGCCCATCAGAATTTTTAATTCAAGTTTTTTTTCTTTAATAAAGTAAAACTCGTACGTAAGCGTTGAGGAAATTCTTAGAAACTTTTCTGCATGATGAAAAAACTCAACGTAAACCGGAATAAAATAATGGAGAAAGGCAGTAAATGATAGAAATAAGAACAAATAATAATAAAAAAAAAGCCTACGAATTACGCTATTTCGCATATGCTGTTCCGTATTTTAAGTGGAAAATCGTCTATTGGGATAATTATATAATATGTGCAAAAATAAAATTCTGGAAAACCGTAATATCTTATTGTGGATAATCGAACAATGGATAATAGTGTAACGGAAATTTCTATGGCTAAGGTCTCTGATGTTATATGTGTAGTCGCAGCGAGCGCGGAATCACGAGCGAGGCATGGACTTAGGCGTCTTCCATTATACGAATTTCGTGTTAGACGATATTCCGTTATACTGTATACGTGCTTCCAATTATGCGATTTTCCATTTAGTCTTTCATCCCTCGCCCCAAACACGCCTCACTTCAATTGAGCTAAACAGGCCACTTGTCAACGTAGCTCAATCCAGGAACAAGCAATAAAACCGAATGGTTGGGCATGCGTATAAGCAGAAACTCTAGGTAAGGTCGATTGCGTAATAAACGTGTTTTTTTTTTCTCTTTAATAACAAAGATTTTTTGTTTTGTGAGATTTGAGGAAATTCTGAATACAAACGTGTTATTTAACAAAATAATCAATATAAATCATTATTTCACCAAAGGTTAGTAGTACGCTTATTTTTTTAACACGGTTTGTCACCCTTACTGACTACTTCAAGCCAAAAACCTGTGAGCATCCCTCACGCATCAGTAAATTGTTGTGCAAAAAAATATGGTCGAATCTTTATAAGTGCATAGTGATTGAAACTCAAGATGCTTGCGTATTAGCCCCTCGGGTTGGGTAACCAGTAAGTTTTTTTTTAATACGATGCGTACTTAGGTCGTAGTCGCGATTAGATCTCTGGTCCTCTCAGCTTGAAGGCAGGTACGCTATCCATTCGGCTGTGCTTTGCTCAATGTGCTCGAGTTCCCAGTCGGGTTACTGGGGACCAGGAGCAACGTGAAAGTTTCGTAACATCAGTCGAGTAGCTTGTTAGCGGGAAAGGGAGGGGGTGGGGGGGATAATGCACTGTCCAGGTACGCTTTGTCCTTTTTTTTTGGTGGGGGTTGGGGGGGGGAGGGTGGGCGGAATGGTGGTTGCGGATGTGCTCCTGCTTGTGAAATATGGTTTCATTTTAAATTGTGCTTACGGGTTGTATGCAGATGTTAACGACTGGTTTTAGGGACCTGGTCCCCTAGCCTTTGAGCGAAATGTCAACAAACGGCCTTTTTTTTTTCTTGAATGACTCAAGGCAGTGGCACCGTAGCTACAGCTATGGGAAAATGTTTCGCAGGAAACCGAATAAAGCCTGAGGGTTTGGGGGTGTGCTGTTAGCTCCCATATGGGGTCCGGGAAGCTGATGCATTTTACGGAACATCACTGCCGTATCCGGCTTC
>JAHWFP010178230.1:2172-17002 GCA_023313725.1 Lithobius niger | reverse complement strand
CCCCCCCCCATTCACTGATCACTAAACTGGGGCGTTTATCTTCCCTCTCCTTACTTCTGTTCATGTTTATTTATTACTTTTTTTTGGGCAGTTAAAAAAAAAATGGGAGTCTACGGCTATTAGAACTTGGCCTGGAAGGTGTGAGTTGGAGGGGGTTGGGGGAGCAGGTTTAACGAGCGTTGTAAACACTACGAGCCGATTCCGGAAACTGAAACTCTTTTAAGACATTGAGATACCTGATCTGATCTAGGAAGGCATGCCTTTTGATAATGTTTTAACCATCGTTCTTAAACGCTTTTATAAAACTTACCGTACGTTGCAACACGGTAATTAGGCCAGTTGGTTACCATCTCCCCCCCCCCCCCCACGTTCCAGGATCATCAGTTGGAACAGGCCATTTACATTCTCCCATTAATACTAATAATGGTTATACCAATATTTTCGTACTTACGCGCCCTCCCACGCCATCCCCGTTACGCTCCCATGCTCCAAACCATCAAAGGTACGCAGTTCGTATTGTACTGCACCCATTCGTCCAGTTCCATAGCTGGAAGCCTCCCCGTTATCTTGGAATCGATAATCACCCTATGGGATTTAACATGGGGATGAGCGGATTAGCTAGGTAGTAATTAGTAGTAACACATTTGCAACGTTATTGAGGGTCAGATTTTGCATTTAAAGCAGCTTAGCTGGCATTCCTACACGAGTTAATTTTTGTAAGGTGGGTCATTGCTCTCGATTTCAACACAATTTAAGCTTTTGTACCGCATTATTATTTTCCCCCAAGTACCGGAAATGTGCCCAACTATGCTTGAAGATATAAGACACTGACGCTATGGCGGCGCGCTACAATGGTTACAACCACGACAATTGAATTGATGCGATGTTTGTTGTGATGTTTGTTGCCTAACTTGGCGCGACACACTAGCGTGTGTCTAGATGGAGCATTAAGGCAACAAAACGTGTTAAAAAAACCTTCTGACTGTGTCGACCTTCGGATTAAGGCTGATTTCTTGATGAAAGCATGTTAGTCCTATGTTTTCATTATCCATAAAATTTCCATTTAAAATGGTAGTTTTATAAGCAACACGACGCTGCTGCTATTTGAGTGCCTGTGCGAATGAATGAACTAACGATTCCAACTACGTGTGAGCTAATTATAGCTGCATATGTGTCAGGATTGATGCTTAGGGCGACACAGACTAAAGTACAATCAAATAGCATCTTAGGGTGACAAGTGAGGCGTGTTTGACCACAACGAACATTTTCTGGCGCGTTTTTGTCACTTCCTGTCTGTCTTTCGCGGGCTGCATGTGTTTTCGTGTCTAGTTGTAAATTACTAATGTTTCGTTTAGAAATACTACACAGGAGTATGTGCCAACGGCTTGGTGAAGCCGTATATTTTGTGATATGCATTCTACGTTTAGAAATACTACACAGGAGTATGTGCCAACGGCTTGGTGAGGCCGTATATTTTGTGATACGCTCTCTACAGTTTGGGCGAGTGATAAGCCTTCGTGGTTCCAGTCAGATTCAATGCAAAGGCATGCAAGAGATTCGTCAATAGTAAGTGCAATTTATTACGCCGAAAGGGGAAGAAAATAAGGAAGTGGAAGCGGCCGGAATAGAAAAATGAAAATAAAACTTCCCCTTTCTGGCTTTTCAGGTAGCGATGTGATAAAAATTGGTTGTGGATTAGGGGGGGGGGGATTAGCCGCAAAGTGGATTTGAGCATATTTTACATTATGTGAAGGAAGGTTGTAAGTCTTAAACCCCTTTTGCTAGGACGTGCTGTGGAGGGGATGTTCTTTGGTGACGGGGTTGTTCTTAGGTGACGATATTCGTTCTCATATCCTTTTAGGTTTTAGTCGGCCCTGCCTTAATGCTCTCCTTTATGTAGCCTATATTGCTAATGTGCTTTGTATCACAACACGGTAGTGAACAACTGCATCCGAATATTATTTAGGTGTATTACGACTATTTATACCGTTGCTATCACAATCATTCACTTTTCAACATTTACGAGAATATCACACTGCAGCTCAAACATTACCTTAGTTTCGATATTGGTGTAGGCCTAATTGTTTTCTAAGTTTGACACAGCTTTTAGCTTGTGACGGGTGAACGTACACATTTTAATGAAATTGTTTGCGTTCGCAATAGCTTCAAAATAGCGTAAATCCTTCGTCATTCTTGCATGTTCGCCGCTTTCTGCTCGTGCGATGTGGCTCGGCCAAATGCTAGCCACGAAAGACAATAGTCAGCGCATGCGCAGAGGCTGCAAACGGCCGCTTCTGTCTGGCCACAGCTGACTCGGTGTGTTTACTAATTAAATAAGGTTTTAGAAGGGAATTTTTTTCTTCATGTCAGAAAAGATCATTGTTAAATGAGATTTACAGCAATTCGTACAGAAAACACGCATTTAAAACGAAATAATCACCAGAAATCGAAATGTCGCCACAAATAGGCTTTTTATTTTTTTTTAATACACGCCCTCTGCAGTACCTGGGTAGGTATTTATTTTTTTGAAGCAAAACGAGACGTAATATTAACGAAATTTTTGCACAGATCTTAGCTAGAAAGATGTATATGCCATTAGAAATTATTGGTTTGCTAATTTTTAACGTTTTTACTGCTTTTTGAGGCTCTCAAAATCATGGGAAAATTAGGGTGACGCGTGTTTTGTCGCCCTATTTTTTTTGTCACCTTTAGTCGATGTTTTTGTGTACTTGATGTCAACCTAAGTACTGATCCTCGCACACACACACACACACACACACACACACACATATATATATATATATATATATATATATATATATATATATATATAGTGGGCCTAATGTATATCACAGTGGTGCACCGTATGTATTAACTTTCCACTCACTTCATCTCATTATCAAGTTTTACCAAGTATTTATTATTCTAATTTTTTTTCAGAAAACATCTATAAATTGATTTTGACATATTTAGGACTTAATTGAACCTGATGAGTTACACATTCATTTTGAAAGCAAATATTTTTTCCCCATTATGAAGTCGCATATAAAAGTTAACAATGATAACCTTTTAGTATATATTCAAATAAATGTACTAATAGAAATAGATGTAACTGTAAAATGATTTAAAAGTCATCAATGCTCGCTACTTTAAAGTAACATTACACAAAAATTGAAATTTGATAAGCATGTTGACAACTTAGTTGGAAGATTAAGAAACACTATTCCAGTTACATATAGTGTAAAACTGTTTCATAAAAAAACAAAGAGTCTATTTTTAAAACTTTAATAATTAATAATTTCATACGCGAAATGCAATTACAATTTATGGTCCAACATCACCAAGTCAAATGGTTCGAAAGATAATCAAAGAATCGGTAAAAAAGTTTTTTACAACTGATAAAAAGCAACACACCGACGATTATATAGTACAAGATAAAGAAGTGAAATTGTTCAATGTGGAACAAACAACGGCATGTCATATTTGTTAAAATTTCATTTTAGCAAACAACCTAAATTAAGCGTTGACAGAAGTATTCAAAATAACAACAATTGGTAAAAAAAATACCATTTTGGGAGCATTCATACGGAATACGACGAATAGCATATGAAATACCAATTCTTTTTAATTAATTACCATCTAGATTACGGTATTTGAATAATTTATCCAAAATAAAAAATAAACTAAAAAAAGGTATTGAGTAAAAACTGCAGCTAATGAGTGCAACATTTTTCTTGTAAATTATATAAGTAGTCCGTACAATCTGTGACTTGATGAAAATCAGAAATAATTATTTAGAACTGTTGATATGTTAAGAATATGTTAAGAACTGTGTTTATAATTTATAATTTACAAACAGTGCACATATTCAATGGTGTATGGTCGATAGTTGGTGGAGAATGGTAAATGGTAAAGGGTCAATAGTAACTTGTCCTCGCTTTTAACTCTTAGTACAGTTATAACAGAGTATTACGAATTAATTATTATTTTTATGTCTAACACAAATTTTATTGTAAATTGTTTTTCTAAAATGAATACTAATCCTTGCACCAACACTAATACTTTAGCTTTGCACATTATAAAAAGCTTTATTATTATAATGGTTCACATTATTTTCAGAACCGAATCCAATAATGCAAAAAATAATTTTAAAATATCAACAGAAAATTGTGTAGGAATAGAGAAAACCCATGGCCCTACAGGAAGTATCAACTATTAGTTTTTTCGGTAATTTGTTTTAAGATAAAACAACACAGATATAAAAGAACTTCAATGCATTGGAAGGAAAGTTTGGTAAGTTGACCAGCATCCTTGTGGTGAACACCATGCAAGAGCAAAATCGTAATTAGGTAGGTGCTGCAGTGATCTTTAAGAGAATTTGTAAAATTTAATCAAATTATTTCTTTCAAAATGGTAAATATTTGTGGGTGGCTTAAGAAAAACAAAGGAACCTCATGATGCCGAATCGAAAGTCCAGAACACAATGTAGTAGAAGTTTGTAGTGTTTTTGAGAATTACTGTAGATTTAATGAGATAGGGCGCCAGGCTTGGATGCAGTACTCGACATGAGTGTGAATAAAAACTTTTTAGAGATTGTAAAGAGGCCAAAAATTATAAAAACTGAAACCTCTAAAGATAAAAATATTGTTTTTTCAGCCTATTTTTTGGGGGTGAAATTTGAGGTTACTGTAAATAAAAATGCCAAGATAGCTAAGAAAGCTTTAGCGTGAGTGAGAAATGCTGTGAAGAAATTATGAATATTTCCTCTTTTTAAAGCCTTTATCTAGAGCAATACTTTCGTGAGAAGTTATATTCATATGAGTAATAAATACCCAATTTTCAATGCAGTTAGGTAGGTTTGAAGAACCCCAACCATCAGTAAAGATAAGGCAACACCATTAATGCACACAGAAAAGTAAGTCGTTATTAAAATATTAAAAAGTGCAGGGCCAGAACATAGCCTGATAGATGCCTGAAGTAATTGGGAACCAACCAGGAAAGAATTCAGGGAGCATGACACGAAATGTGCTGATAAAGGAATAACTAGAAATTATTGCGAAATTTGGAAAGAAATATATGATGGTAAACAGCATCTATATTTTAAGCTTAAATATACAGGGTGAGTCAAAAGTATCAACCCAGTAGAGTTTATAGCAGCATGATTTGGTTTAGCCAACAAACAACCATCGATCGTTGGTCACCACGAAGGGGACCACATATTAAGATCAATAAGGAGTGCCCCTCCCCGACCCTGCTTCCGTAAATAAACTTTATACTTCCGGTTCCTTTAGGAATAGGGCTTTGGTCCTAATTTGAGATATGTGTAGATAGTTAATTCATGATGAATGCAGGAACAGCATGGAAATCAATCAACAAAAGCCTGAGCTATGACCAAAACACGTTAGTGCAAATATTGGCATCAGTGCATAAAATAATACCTTGAGCAGTTTTGTTAAATGGTTGATTGCATGTAATACAGTGCAGTAGGGAATATCAAACACAACGAAATTGATGAGGGTTCGGCTAGCACATATTTGTGCAAGTGTTTGTTGCACATGTAACAAACTGGTGTACGATCTTGAAGCGCCTGTCGAGAATCAAACAAATATTTCAACAAATGTGCTGTGTGCCGTAGAAATGTACTGTCTATGTACAACTAGTGACTGGTGCCTCCCTTCCCGAAATCAGTGAGCAAGAAAGAAGTCCTTTTTTGGACATTCCGGGGAATAGGTATTGAGATCAAGCATGGTTGCTCCCTATCCTGCTTCCCCCTTAAATAAATATTCCACTTCCGGTCCTTTTAGGTCGAATGCCAGCGGCTACAAGTGCACAAACATGTCCTAGCCGCACTTTCATCAACATCGTTCTTTTGCCTTTCCTTACTGTAATTATTAAACGCAATCAACCAATTCTCACAATGGTTCAAGGTTTTATTTTATGCGCTGAAGCCAACATTTGCACTAACGTATTTTGGCCATAGCTCGTGCTGTTATTGACGGATTTCCATGCTGTTTTCTGCATTCACCACGAATTGATTGCCCAAACATATCTTAAATTGGTACTAATTCGTACCAAAGTAGAAAATGTATTTAGCCCCTTCCGTGGTGACCAACGATCAATGGTTGTTTGATGGCTAAACCAAATCATGCGGCCGTAAACTCTACCGGGTCGATACTTTTGACTCACTCTGCATAGCATCACTCAACTAGCAGTTGTTGAATGCAGAGATCCAATTGATAACAGCAACCCGAAAGTTGGTTAAGCAAGATTTGCCTTTAACAAAACCACGTGTTGAAAACTGTATAACGTCAATCAAGAGTTTAGTAAGAAATGTTGCAATATTTTTAAAACATTTTTAAACGATAAAAGGCAATTGTTTTTTATCGTTAGGTCAATCCCATCCTTTTTGCTGCGCCATTTTTTAAACTAGTTTTATTTTTATCTCATTCACACGCTTTTAATTAATGCTTGAAAAAAAATTCTGGATTTTACATGCATATAGTCGATTGTCTCTTCTTTTAGGCTGGCAGTCTGCGACCTCCAGGGTCCTTACCAGTCCTGTTGCTAAAGCAACAAATTATATTATTGTATTATTTTATTATAATTATTATATTAATTGTGCACACAAATGAGGACATTTAGGAATCTACGTCTGTTACAAGGATTACTGCAAACAAAACTCATAATAAGATCATCACAATAAAACACAACTCACAATTATTGTCATGCAAATGAAAGTTAAGTAAGAACATAAGTATATCAAACTATTCCACAAGTTGGTAGTATATTTATCCTCTTCATTGCATGACAGTGACGACTACAGTAAGTCCAAATAATCACAGCAGTAACGCAAAAAAAAACCATTTAATTGTTGCACTGCCATTAGCATGCACACTGCATTAGATTTTTAAATAGCCCTGCCATAAAAATTCACCACCATGATGGATTCTAAGTCCTTTTGCAGCAATATATAAATAAAATAAAAAAATCAATATAATACGAAATTGCTGAGCTACTTACTGGAATTAGTATTAAAAAACGCTTAAGCGTATAAAATACGCATGTAAGCCTTAAAAAACTTAAAGCCCTAAAGGAATAGATATCAGAAAAATACATGTAAGCCATCAGCGTCGCACTAATCCGTGTAAAAGAATCTCCGTCGACCCAAAAAACAAACTGGATCTTCTTTTACACGTATTAGTGCGACGCTGATGGCTTACATGTCTTTTTCTAATATCTGTTCCTTTAGGGCTTTAAGTTTTTTAAGGCTTACATCCGTATTTTATACGCTTAAGCGTTTTTTAATATCCCTTATTTTTTTTCTTGTTTTAGCAAGAATAACACAGAAAAGAACATTGTAATCACCTTAAAATAACTGTTATAAGAGAGTCTTTTCCATGGCTGATTCGTTTTATACTGCTAAAAGTGACTTTTGCACCCAATTTCATCTTTTTAGCTTGATCTATAAGAATTTGTTGCCGAAACGCCTGGGAGGCATCACGAGGAGGTTCTGGGACGGGAGCGGGGGGGGGCACTGATGGCACTTTGGGTATTTCATTGGGGTCCATGGCTGGTTCGATTTTTACTCTTAAGAAAGACTTGTGTACCAAATTTTTGTTTTCTGCAAAATTTTTGCAAAACTTTGTTACTCTACTTAATGATTTCTGCCCAGTGCTCTACAATAATAATTGCTTTGCCGATGCGAATACTGCAGTAACATCAAAATCGTGTTCAAAAGCCCTGATCGGTGTTAATACCTATATTTTGAGCTGTACAAATTGAAAATTGGTTCATTGGTTCGATCTCGAGGTGAGAGCAAAAGTTCTAACCCATTTGGCTTTCCGTGTCAAGAATAATGTAGTAATAATGTACAAACATCGCGTTTTGTTGATTCGTCATTAACAGATTTTTACAGTACTGTATTGGACATTGTACAACTCTTCCATTGTTGTAGCCGTGCCCTAATTTCGTGAAGATGCACGGCTGCAACAAAGAAATCATTGTTGGACTAGAGTGTCGTGCAATCTAACTACCATGAAGACGTGCAGGCTGTACCGTGCAGACTTACTACCATGAAGACTGCACGCCACGGAACCCAAAGAAAAAAAAGATTATTAAACACTACCTGAGGCTGCTGGCGTATCAGCAGCGTACGGAACACATTCACCTTCCACATTTAAAGGAATTTGAGACAGCAACACATCTGTATCTGAATCATCAAACAAATAGTTGGCTATGTTGGCCATCGCCAATGTATAGTCACAATGTAGTCGGCTTTCAGGAACTTGTGACTGCACGTGACTTGCAACAATGGTCTCGTTGTACAAGTGTGTCAGACAACGTTGTTCGGCAACAATGCGGTAAGAAAGCCTCTGTTGATCTCGTGCCTTTGGCACTCGACCGACCTCGGCTTTCTTACCGCCGGCTTTCGAATGCCGTTGTCTAACTGATACTTGAATTTGACCTCTTCAAATGTTATACTGAATCCTGCTTACGGATTAACCTTTCCTGGTAGATGCCATTGTTTGTAGAAATATTAAATGGAGCTGATATATTACTTTTCACTCGTTGCATGTATGGATTTCGTTTATAACTATACGTAATTCGAATGAGGCAATTTTGTCATGTAACAATGCTAAATCGCAACAATGGAGTTTTTGTCCAGGAAGAAAAAACTTGGCATTTTATTTCATCAGTTTTCTGATGCTTACATTCTCCTTGTTTTCATGAAAATGAACTGCATCAATGCTAGTGTGACAAAAAGTGTTAAAAATTCCTTGTCTAATGCTGTACGTATTACTGGATACATTTTTTCCATCCCAAGGTTATGTTAAAATAGTTTGTTTGTCAAGCTAACTTTTTTTTAGCCTGCTTGATAATTGTACTTATTGTTAATCTGGTGAATGGTGCAAAGTGCAGTCTGGTATTAGTGATGATTCTTTATCATAAATTAGAAAGAATTGTTTAAATGAGTAAATGTCGACTTTCTTGCAATGTCGAATGCTACCTAATAATATTCCACTCAAAAGTCTAGCCTTATCAAGTAAACGTTCTTGTTCCTGATTAGGACTAAGTGGCTTGGCACTAACACATTGAAAATCTTGTAATTGAGGATTGTGACAGTAGGAAACCTTTTTCCTTCCCTGCAACCTGATAGAGCTATATAACGGGCAGGAGGTAGGGTAAAAGTGAGGGGGGGGGATTGAGGCTTAATGGCGCGTCGACAACTTGGTCATTAGCGCCAACCTCAGTCACAGTGCAGTGGTCCGGGTTGCCACTGCACCACACATTAGAGATGTTATTCAAACCCCTAATCTAAATCTTGTCATACATCTGTACCTCCTGCAAAAATTGAAAAACACCGGATAGGAGGACAGACTTATCGCCCAACTGACGCGCAATGTCATGCGGAAGATGGAAACGACGACGAACACCATCAAGATGGCAACAATCAACAAGTAAGTGCTGGACCGTAAGTGGCCGTCGACACCAAGAACATTCAGGAGGGTCAACCCCCCGCAAAAGGAAACAGTGAGTAAGTCGGGTGTGACCAATTCGCAAATGGGCCAACACAACCTCCTCACGGCGACTGCGGCGACACGCCGAGTGCCACTCCTCGACAGTGCCTTTAATGGCCCGTAACTTATTACCGTCCAGTCTGTCCCACAAGGTTTGCCAAAAAGCGTGTAACCTCAGACGCAGAGTTGGAAAGGCATCTGAGGGAACAAGGCTGAGATCCCTACCGAGAGGGCCAGAAAGGGCCCCTTTCGCAGCAGAATCAGCTTGTTCATTCCCTGCTATCCCAACATGACCCGGGATCCAGCAGAAAAGCACGGTTTTCCGCTGGCCAGGCAAGCGGGAAAGCAAAGCTTGGACACGTTGTGTCAAGGGGTTCCGAGGATTGTAATTCGCCAAGGACTCCAGGGCACTCATGGAATCACTAAAGACAATGAAATGCGTGCCCTGAAGGTCAAGGATCCATTCCACCGCCAAACCAAGAGCCAAAAGCTCTGCAGAGAACACAGAATAGCCTGATGGAAGGCGATGGGCAACCATTACACCCTTACACACACAAGCACACGCCACGCCAACGCCGGACTTCGACCCATCAGTAAACAGGCGCTGATAACCGGCGTACTGAGAACTCAGCCGCCGGAACTCCTGTAAGTACCTTGCTGGTAGAGTGGAACCCTTCGGGAGGGACGCCAGAGCAAAAATGAAACTGCCACCTGGGACAAGCCAAGGGGCAACTGGCATTCTCCCAAGCCTCAAGACGCAGGGCATTTCAAAGGCTATCTCCTGACAGGACTGCTGGAGCCTATCGCGGAAATCACCCTTACCCACCCTGCATCTACCGACTCGCAAGTCTGGCCCAAAAACCATGGACCAAGCAGGACTGGATTGCACAGCACGCAAACGCACAGCATACTGAATGGCAAGCTGTCGCCGACGAATGGCCAAAGGTGGCTCCGATGCCTCAGCATAGAGGCTGACCACTGGAGAAGTTCGAAAAGCCCCAGTCGCCACACGCAGGCCACTGTGATGCACTGTGTCCAACATCTGGAGAGTGGAGTCACTAGCCGAATCATAGACCATACACGCATAATCAAGTTTGCTGCGGACAAGGGCTCGGTAGAGGCACAACATGGCAGCGCGATCGGCACCCCATGAAGTGCCCGACAGGACCCGCAAGATGTTAAGCGCCCGCAAAGCCTTGTCTTTAAGCTGGCGTAAGTGTGGAAGCCAAGACAACCTGGAATCGAACACCAGACCCAGGAAACGTGCCTGTGGGACAACAGGAATTTGTGCCTGCCCCAAGTACAGGCAAGGAACCGGGTGCAGTGTTCGTTGGCGGCAAAAGTGGATGCACACAGTCTTGTCCGGAGAAAACCGGAAACCATTACTTACCGCCCAGGTCTGGACTTTGTTAATTGCCAGCTGTAGCTGCCGCTCGCAGGTCTGCATGCGAGCTGCCCGAAAGCGCAGGCCGAAGTCATCGACAAACAATGACTGGGGAACAGCAGCTTGCTGAGCAATGGGGTTGATCCCTATAGCAAACAAGACGACACTAAGAACACCACCTTGAGGCACACCATTCTCCAAGACAAACGGGCGGGAAAGAGTCGCCCCGACACGAACGCGAAAAGAACGGCCTGAGAGGTAAGCAGAAAGCAACAGTGGCATCTGTCCCCTCAAGCCATAGTTATAGAGATTACGGAGAATCCCATAACGCCACGTCGTATCATACGCCTTCTCCAAGTCAAAGAAAACCTGAACCAGATGATGACGCAGGCGAAAAGCCTCCCTCACATCTGATTCAAGGGCAACTAGATGATCGATAGTTGACCGAAACCGTCGAAAGCCACACTGGGACACAGATAAGAATCCCCGTGCTTCCAACACCCACACCAACCGCTCACTGACCATCCGTTCCATAAGTTTACAGACACAGCTAGTCAGAGCGATTGGGCGATAACTGGAAGGAGAAGTAGGGGGGGGGGGGATTGAGGCTTAATGGCGCGTCGACAACTTGGTCATTAGCGCCAACCTCAGTCACAGTGCAGTGGCCCGGGTTGCCACTGCACCACACATTACAGAGATGCTATTCAAACCCCTAATCTAAATCTTGTCATACATCTGTACCTCCTGCAAAAATTGAAAAACACCGGACAGGAGGACAGACTTATCGCCCAATTGACGCGCTATGTCATGCGGAAGATAGAACCGACGACGAACACCATCAAGATGGCGACAATCAACAAGTAAGTGCCGGACCGTAAGTGGCCGTCGACACCAAGAGCATTCAGGAGGGTCAACCCCCCGCAAAAGGAAACAGTGAGTAAGCCGGGTGTGACTAATCCGCAAACGGGCCAACACAACCTCCTCACGGCGACTACGGCGACACGCCGAGTGCCACTCCTCGACAGTGCCTTTAATGGGCCGTAACTTATTACCGTCTTGTCTGTCCCACAAGGTTTGCCAAAAAGCGTGTAACCTCAGACGCAGAGTTGGAAAGGCATCTGAGGGAACAAGGCTGAGATCCCGACCGAGAGGGCCAGAAAGGGCCCCTTTCGCAGCAGAATCAGCTTGTTCATTCCCTGCTATCCCAACATGACCCGGGATCCAGCAGAAAAGCACGGTTTTCCGCTGGCCAGGCAAGCGGGAAAGCAAAGCTTGGACACGTTGTGTCAAGGGGTTCCGAGGATTGTAATTCGCCAAGGACTCCAGGGCACTCATGGAATCACTAAAGACAATGAAATGCGTGCCCTGAAGGTCAAGGATCCATTCCACCGCCAAACCAAGAGCCAAAAGCTCTGCAGAGAACACAGAATAGCCTGATGGAAGGCGATGGGCAATCGTTACACCCTTACACACACAAGCACACGCCACGCCAACGTCGGACTTCGACCCATCAGTAAACAGGCGCTGATAGCCGGCGTACTGAGAACTCAGCCGCCGGAACTCCTGTAAGTACCTTGCTGGTAAAGTGGAACCCTTCGGGAGGGACGCCAGAGCAAAAATGAAACTGCCACCTGGGACTAGCCAAGGGGCAACTGGCATTCTCTCAAGCCTCAAGACGCAGGGCATTTCAAAGGCTATCTCGTGACAGGACTGCTGGAGCCTATCGCGGAAATCACCCTTACCCACCCTGCGTCTACCGACTCGCAAGTCTGGCCCAAAAACCATGGACCAAGCAGGACTGGATTGCACAGCACGCAAACGCACAGCATACTGAATGGCAAGCTGTCGCCGACGAATGGCCAAAGGTGGCTCCGAGGCCTCAGCATAGAGGCTGACCACTGGAGAAGTTCGAAAAGCCCCAGTCGCCACACGCAGGCCACTGTGATGCACTGTGTCCAACATCTGGAGAGTGGAGTCACTAGCCGAATCATAGACCATACATGCATAATCAAGTTTGCTGCGGACAAGGGCCCGGTAGAGGCGCAACATGGCAGCGCGATCGGCACCCCATGAAGTGCCCGACAGGACCCGCAAGATGTTAAGCGCCCGCAAAGCCTTGTCTTTAAGCTGACGTAAGTGTGGAAGCCAAGACAACCTGGAATCGAACACCAGACCCAGGAAACGTGCCTGTGGGACAACAGGAATTTGTTCCTGTCCCAAGTATAGGCAAGGATCCGGGTGCAGTGTTCGTTGACGGCAAAAGTGGATGCACACAGTCTTGTCCGGAGAAAACCGGAAACCATTACTTACCGCCCAGGTCTGGACTTTGTTAATTGCCAGCTGTAGCTGCCGCTCGCAGGTCTGCATGCGAGCTGCCCGAAAGCGCAGGCCGAAGTCATCGACAAACAATGACTGGGGAACAGTAGCTTGCTGAGCAATGGGGTTGATCCCTATAGCAAACAAGACGACACTAAGAACACCACCTTGAGGCACACCATTCTCCAAGACAACCGGGCGGGAAAGAGTCGCCCCGACACGAACGCGAAAAGAACGGCCTGAGAGGTAAGCAGAAAGCAACAGTGGCATCTGTCCCCTCAAGCCATAGTTATAGAGATTACGGAGAATCCCATAACGCCACGTCGTATCATACGCCTTCTCCAAGTCAAAGAAAACCTGAACCAGATGATGACGCAGGCGAAAAGCCTCCCTCACATCTGATTCAAGGGCAACTAGATGATCGATAGTTGACCGAAACCGTCGAAAGCCACACTGGGACACAGATAAGAATCCCCGTGCTTCCAACACCCACACCAACCGCTCACTGACCATCCGTTCCATAAGTTTACAGACACAGCTAGTCAGAGCGATTGGGCGATAACTGGAAGGAGAAGTAGGGTCTTTGCCCGGTTTTACAATCGGGATGACCACTGCTGTCTTCCATGCTGCTGGAATAGAGCCCTCTGCCCACACACGGTTGAACATCCCCAGCAAGAACTGCTGGGACGCAAGAGGCAGATGTTTCAACAGTTGATAGTGAACATCATCAGGCCCCGGGGCGGAGTCATGCGACTTGGACAAAGCTGAAACAAATTCCTGCCAGGTAAGCGGTAAATTGTACTCCTCTAGCCCATCGGAGCGAAAGTCAAGAAAGCGAGCCTCTTCTTTATGCTTAATCCCGAGGAAACCAGGATCATAATGGTCATCACTCGAGACCCACGCAAATGCAGACGCAAGACAATTGGCGATATCTGGCACAGAAGAGATCACGGTATTCGCTACCTTCAGCTGTGAAACCGGGGAAGGCACGCTCCTCCCCGAAATCTGGCGCACCTTCCGCCACACCTGCTGAGAAGGCGTGGAGCGCGTGATCGACGAAACATAAGCTGCCCACGAAGCACGTCTAGCCTCACGGATGACATACCTGGCACGGGCACGGCAGCGCTTAAACGCTACAAAGTTGCCAGTAGTCGGGCTGATCGTGAATGCACGCAACGCTCGCCGGCGGGCCCGAATAGCCTGCCCGCAAGCAGGCGTCCACCACGGAACAGGAACCCGCCGCGGCTGTGTGGACGTACGCGGGATAGTAGCATGAGCAGCAGCAAGGACCACATCAGTGAAATGAGTGGAAAGTTCATCCACATCAGAAAAGTCCTCAACCGCACGCTGAAACACAGCAGCCTCAGCAAAGGCTGACCATTCAGCATGCTTAAGCGCCCACCGGGCTGGCCTGGAAGCCACAGAGGGGGGGGGGGGATTGAGGCTTAACGGCGCGTCGACAACTTGGTCATTAGCGCCAACCTCAGTCACAGTGCAGTGGCCACAGAACCCCAGGTGATCGCTTCCATGCAGATCGGCAGTGACAGCCCAAGTGAAGTGAACTGGGATGGCCAGCGAGCAAAAGGCTAAGTCCACCGCTGACCAATTGCCC
>JAHWFP010178229.1:0-24106 GCA_023313725.1 Lithobius niger | reverse complement strand
ATTTCTGTTCTCATTTTAATCGTGACGCCAACAAAATCCTAATCGACAAAGCGTCACGCGCTGTTAGCGCCGGCAGCCAAGTGGCGTCAAATGATGACGTAGCACCTACGTATGGGTCACGTGACCCCAAAACTTCTATTTCGAGCAGCACGGAGCAGCAAAGCGCCGCGTCTGAAAACGCGTGTCGCCGGTGCAAATACACGAGGCGTCACAGCGCGTGCGGACAGAAAATTACGGCGACACGCGGCAAAAGCGCCCCGTGTAGATGCACCTTAAGAACACCACTTGGTTTTCGTCTGCCATTTTTTGATATTATCTATAGTAAAAAGAAAGAGAAACGAACTCCTAAACTTATTTTTAATAATACTATCTAAGTCTTTAAAATGACGAGAAAAATTTACGAAAAAGCGTTCTGTTTGGGAGCTAATATCAAAATAAAGAAAGTAACAACTTACATTTGTGCAGAATGGACTTCTCACGCTAATCGAGCCGGGGAATGGTGTGATAGTCGAAGCTGGTAAAGCTCGTGTTTATATACTGGTTGTCGGAATGTAAATTATTTTTCTGCAGGCAATGATATGCATGTATCCTTTTAGATGCAAACGAAGTCTAAGACTTATGTCAAGAATTTAAATTTTGACCAATAAAAAGACTGGGACCCAAGACATGCCCTTGGTTCTGGTACAAGCCTCACGATTATGGCTTGTACTCACAAACTAATAATTTGCATGACAGACCAGCTTTGCTAAAAAACATGTTTTACATCTAAATAGATTTCCCACAAGCCCTACCTAAATTATGTCTACCAAATCATTACGCATTAATTACGTGACTGTTCTCAAAGACTATTTACATCTGAAAAAGACCTTCGACTTAAGCACGTATCCTTTTAGATGCAAACGAAGTCTTAAGACTGTTATGCCAAGAATTTAACTTTAGACCAATAAAAAGGCTGGGACCTAAGATATATCCTTGGTTCTCACAATTATAAGCTACAAAAACATGCATTAATTTTGTGGTTGTACCTTACAAACTAATAATTTACCTGACAGATGGCAGCTTTGCTACAAAACATGTTTTACATCTAAATAGATTCCCCCACAGACTCTACTATTTATGTATTCATTGAATTATTCCTACATTATGTCCCATGCCCCATACATTATGTCCCATGCATTCATTTGGGCTTTGGCGTCTGTAATTTGCAGGTTTTAGAAATGATGCCTACTTGCAGGCCAATGTTATACATATATCGGTTTTTTGTATTCTTTTGATCTAACGATTTGTTATGCCAAAAATTCAAGGTTTGGCCAATGGAAAAGCGCCGAACCCTGAGCTGTTATCTTTCCCATGCATTCATTTGGGCTTTGGTGTCTGTAATTTGCAAGTTTAGGAAATGATTGCCTACTTGTCATGTAAATCCCGAATTGTATAGTTACACACAAGTCCTGCATTAATTTCCAGAATTGAAAGATTAGCATGGCATGTAGAGATTTACATGACAATGTGAGAAAGCAACGCGACCAGCGTCTGTAATTTACTTAATTCGCCACTATTAAAACTGTCAAATCATCACATAATAAAGTCTAGCTGTATTCAAAGATTTATTTTATTTTATTTTTGTCTACATCCTAGCTAGAAACAAGCATGATTTCGTCACGTAATAAGAAGACTGCTTGAAAAGAAATAAGAACCAGTCTTTTTATTTTTATTTTGCCTACTTCCTTAAAGGAATTAGGCTATCTATGTTTCCCTTTTTTGGTCCCAATAAAGTTCTTTTCCTTTCTGGGCTTACGAAAAATGATAAAGTCTTCCATTCATTTTAAGAAAACTCGCTGCCAGCATCAAAGATTTCGTTACATCGTGATGAAACCAAAAAAAAAAATCAGATATCTTAAAATGTTCCCAACTCTCCACTCTCAGGTACATTATGTTAAACCTCGAATGCCAACGGCAGAAAAAGAACGCTCGCCATTCTACAGCCTTTTCATATAGCTGTCAAAATCAAACACGCCCAGGACACGTGTAAGCAAAAGAAGAAAACAAGAAGAAAAGTAATTACTGTTAAGAAAGAATGAAAAAAGAGAAGAGGAAAAGTGTTCGTATTAGTTCCATAGAAGAGAAGAAAAAGTGTGGCTATTTACTATAGTTTAATGCAGTATAGTTTTAAAAGTGTAAAGCTCCACACTAAAGGAACGCTCCACACTAAAGTGTGCCCCATACTAAATTGCACACAACAAATCTATACTAATCCAGGATATAGTTAGATGCACCCAAAGATAGTATTGATTTGAGTTAGGGCTAGTACAGAAGTCCCCTAGGATGATCACTTAGGTGCCTACTAACTACTGGGGGGGGGGGGGGCTGCGCAAGCCAGGGTAGTCATGAATTCCAAGCACTCACGGAACACAGAACATTACGTTCAAATCTTAGTAGAATAGCAGCCTACCATCAATTTCGCAGAAGTTTTATTTGTTTGGCCATGTCTTACGATATTGGCTTAAGTTTCGTGAAATGCTTCATCCAAAGCATTGGGTTTGATAACGTGGGCTTATGCAGATCGACCTCAACTAAGAAATCAGAAACTGTGTTCTGGTGAAGTTTGCTGGTCGTAACTGATGGTACTTCTAGTACCTCCAGACTTATTTTCAAGCATAAATTGTAAGGTTTTTTCCGAATAAAACTTGTTAATAAGCCTAGACTCTATGGGGAGAGGGGGGGATACAAAAATCGGGGGGTCTTAGGCCGGGCCTCGTTGTAAATCCGGCTCTGGTTTTAAACTTTCCTAACATCTCGTGTTTCTTCAAGTTTTATTATCATAAAACCTTGTGAATCAATGCATCTTAGTGCTATCACATATTTTTTGCATATGTAATTTACTGGTATTCGGTCAAGTAGTGGCTGAATAATTCTGTCAGAACGGAATGAAGTTTCGGATAATGGACCTGTTATTATTTATCGCCGGGGGAAGGGGGAGCAAATGGAGGGTCATGAATTTTTTGGACCCTCTCGAGGGAGGATCATTAATTTTTCAGGTCCCGTCAAGAGAGGGCGATCACAAAAAAACACGACTAAACTGGGAGAAAAAGTCATTTTGGAAAACTCAAAACTCACAATTTCTAGCAAGCCCCCCAGACCTTCATGATGTGAGCATGCAAGGTTTTGACGCTACGAGTACGAATGCAAGTATATTTTTTTTCCAATAAACTCTGTAGAAAAGCCCCCCTGGTTTCTTGACTTCTTTTGTCTATCAGGTGCTGACTATCTCACGGATGTAGGCATACAAGCAAACAGTGTGTTCTTCATATACTATGTATGAAATTCAATAAAAGATGGGTGTATACGGATGCGTTGGTGTTATAGAACATTTTTAACCGAACGTGCCTTTTTGTTAAAAATGAGGCACGTTTTCCTTAGATTTAGTGGAAACTTGTCAGTATGGGAGTGCTATTCACTTAATTTGGCTACAGGAAATCATCTGCAGGCAGTCTCAACAGGCATACGAAAAGCACATTTTTTGGGGAGGTTGGGGGTCACATTATTTTTTACCTTGAGTGGAGGAGGGTTAGGATTTTCTCAGGAGGGGTCATCGAAAATTTGGTGGTCACATTTCCATTTCCTCCACCCCACCCCTCTTTCAGCCAATAACCTCTACATTTGGGCCTTGGTCACAAGTAAAAAATATGACACACAAATAGTATCAGTCAACTAATCTGCGATGTTTCGGGTGCCATAATTCGGTATTCAACAGAATACGTTAATTATTTCGTAACGAATGTTCGATCTTTAGCATTTAGTATTCGGCATTTAGCGTTTATCAGTTTGAGTATTCGGCTATATTTTCGATAATGGGCAAATTTCATATTATGTGCATCCCTTCTTTAACCAGTTCAAGAGTTTGATTGAGATCAATGCTAACTACTCGTACTGATTCGCTGCATACCCGCTAATTTAGTCTTCCGAGAGCCTATCGCTCGGCGAGATTATCCAATGATCACTCTAATCAACATATGGTATTGGCCATCCAATATTATTGACATTCGATTACTGATAATGCTTCAGTCAGGTTCTGGCGTTTGTTAGTGAATTCAGCAACATAATTGTTAAAGGGACACACGTCAGCCGAATCACGTGACTTCTCTCGTTGCTCCACAGTCCACAGTGTTTTCTGACTTAGAAGACGTTCCAATAAATTTATTTTTTAACTGTGACTTTCAGTTGTAATATTTTCGCGTTTCCTAGGAGGTATTAGGCATCTCACACAACTTCATTCTAGCATTAAATGTGACGGTATTCCGGCATTGAGTCAGCAACAACTTCAACCCACCTGCCCACTCAAATTTCGTTTTGCTTCCGAAGTTACTGTAAGTTCACTTGTTCCCTCGCTGGGTCACGTACAACACAAAAGACAAAGTTAATTTTTTTTAGCATGCACACTTTATAGTGTTTCTACAGAAAGTTCCGTGATGCGATGACCATGATCTTGTATGTGTGATGCTGTATCCACTGACATGTGGTATTCCAAATGGTATTCACTTTTTAGGTGTAAACAAGTCGAAACGCCGTAAATGTTTCGACTTCTCACTTCGAATCGTCTGTCCCACCATTTTAGGGGAATATTAAGGGGGGGGGGGATGTTCGGTAATCGGGAGATAGGGAAAGGTTATGGCTGTTGGAACTGTGTCTAGGGGGGGGGGGATCAGGGAAGGGAAGGCCCGGTTTCGGGGTAAAAGGGGGGCGCACTAGTAAATATTATTCCTATGAACAAACCAACTCACAAGCAGCGTACTTATGGGTGTTTCCCATCATAAAGGTGAACAGGTTTATTATTTTACTATACAAATACGTCACGGGGTGCATTTCACGGCTATAACAGTAATTAGACAAGATATTAGACAAGTAATTAGACAAGACAAACTAAGGTTGGGGCTTCAAAGCATTATTTAAGATATAACATCGTGAAAGGCTTCAATGTGGTTACTGGAGTTGCGCTGCAACAAACACTGGTAGCGAGAGGTTAACATCCAAGGCTTAGGAATCTTCGGGTCAACATACCCCACACTACAAAAATAGAACACGGAGATTAGCTAAGTAATTAGCGGTAACGAACGCACTTTCACTTACGACCAGTGGTGAAAACCTAAGCCTTCACGGAAGCCAACTAGTATAGCACACTAGCTTCGCAACTCTATGAAAAATGCTACAGCCAACATTTATGCGTATCTCACGCTGAAAACAAGATTCCCAACATCTGACTAATTAATGAGTTCCCTATCTTCGCAACGTGATTCACAAACAGCTAGGCTAAACGATGGAATAGTAAGCAAAGTCTTTACCTGATCAGTGTTTATCTCGAACAATAGCTGAGCGAATGACGGACGGAAACGGGCTGACGGAACTCTCAATGGTTACGGACATCAGGAACTGGGAATGGCGGAGATTAATCCGAGCGGCATACGAGTCCAAACGTTTCGGCGATTCTTGATTTCTAGTGCAAAGTGCTGCATGATGAATGATGACTCTGGCTTACGTCACCTCTACCCAATCCAGAGTAAGAGCAGGAATAATTACGTACGACCTTCCCCATGACGCTAGGTCGTGAAGTCTCTCCTTGCGTAGCCGAAGTGGGCGTATAAAAGCAAGAGGAGAATTTACATATTAAATTAAGATCGTAGAAAAATAAATTTAATATAGTTTGATACGTTAAGCTTACTGGATTAAAATGTTGCGTTAAGGCAACTAGAATAAAATATATTAAAAGGTTAAAAGTAGGTCACAAGTAACGTAACAACTAATTTGTGCAATAAGAACAGATAATTAATTGGACTCTAGAGGATACCAGGGTGACATCATGAATGCAGGTACCAATCATGCCCATTCCGACCTCACGGCCAGAGGCACCAAAGGTATGAATTCGAGTGGAAAACCGTGACCACACTTCCTCCCTGACATTTAGGATCTCTTGTTGTAAATTGTAAATTTTTCCCACTGACTTTGTAAATAGCCGTTAATGTTTTAGTAAATCATCTCAATTCTACATCGTTGTGTTCGTGGCTTACATATGTTTCCTAAGATAGGAAGCATTGTAATGTAAACCGACTTAATGTAAATATTTCCAATACGCATTTTTCCTCAGAAATTGGTTAGAGGAGACTGGTAGGCAGGAGAAGGCAACCTCCATGCCGGGCCCGTGAGTGTACAGTGGCTGTCAGTAAGAAATGAAAGGCATATCGATGGTTCACAAGATGGTCTTTTGAGGGACGCTGGTCAGCGTTTGTGGGAATTTCACAAGAAGCAAGGTTGGTTATCAAGGCGGTGAAACACTCCTTTGTCAGCAATCTGAGTGCCTAAGTAGCCTGAGGAGTTTCACTGGGTCATCTTTAGTGCTTGGTGTCACAGCATGCTTATTATGAAGGATATTGACAAATTGGAGTCAGTCCAAAGGCGTGTCACTAAATCTATCCCAGAGCTGCGCCGTCTGCCTTACAGTTTACGACTGAAGAGACTTAATTTAGACTCCCTCGAGACCGAAGATTGAAGACCGACCTGATACTTACTTTCAAAATTTTAAAGGGACTTTTGTCTCTCGATCTCCCGCTATTTGATCTGAGCGAGATTACTTGGACTAGGGGGCACAATCTCAAGCTTGTTGTGCCCAGATCGAGACTGGCCTGTCGATCAAATTTCTTTGCAGTGAGGGTGGTTCGTGCTTGGAACGCGCTGCCAAATGATCTAATTAATTTGCAAGGTGTAAACTCCTTCAGAAGATCGCTTCATAAAGTGGATTTATCATGTTTTCTCAAAAGAAATTTTTGTAACATCTAATTTACGCATTTTTATATTGACTATCGGCCTTTATATATTGGCCGTGCCCTTTTCTGTTCTAATATCATTTGCTTTTTCTTTAGGTGGACTATTAGTGATCATTGATCCTTGTCCTTGCTTCGCAACGAAATATTGATTTAATTTTTTTTAACGTGACGATCTACTTACGTTAAGACTTTTAAACTCTTTACATTTTTAAGTATTTTACTCATTGTTTTGTTTTTTGACAAATGGCCATCCACCCTTCTCCTTCTTTTCCATTCGACTGGCGATACCATCGGGGATCTTTGTGTCCCTGGCAGGTCTAACCTTGGTGGCAAGGCAGCGGAGATCTAACCCACCTTTCCTAATTTGATCCCACCTTTCCATTGGTCATGCAATTTTTTAAAATTAATTTTTACCTATATGCAAGCTTTTTAAATTTTATCTTGCTTTAGTTTTTATTTTCCCCCTTCGCATTCCCTATCTTTCACGGTTTTTATTTTAGTTTTTATTTACACACATCTTAAATGCAGCCCCTTTTAAGTCTGGCAGTCAGCGATCCCCGGGATACTTGCCAGACCTGTTGCTCCGGCAACAAAAGTATTATTATTATTATTATTATTATTATTATTATTATTATTATTATTATTATTATTATTATTATTATCATGGGTATTTAGACTGGGAGACAGGCAAGTGTTGAGGGGGAAGCGTTGCATGAATTATTTCTAATACTTTTTTATAGTTAGGCTGGCGTGGGATTCAAACAGCATTCACTTAGTTTGGAGATGATGCCGCTGACCACTGGGCTGTTGCTAGTCGTTTTGCTCGAGGGGGCGCCCCCCCGCGAAAGCTAGCAGCACGAGTTGCCTATAGGCAATTGTATGCAACTTGGTGTTAAAGTGTTGTTTGCTTCGATCTTCATGAGTCCAGCAGGTGGGTTGCGTCTGATAAATAAATACAGCTGCAAACCTATTTACGTTGCCTTTTGGACTTAAATGTCAGACTCCAGGGCTGGGAATCGAGCTCACGACCTTTGAAGCCAAAGGCCGGCGTCCTACTGCTCAGCCTTATTGACCGTTCACTTGGTGTGTGATGCGCAGACAAGCGTCCCACCAGTGCAGATTGGAAAGTGTTGGATTGTATGCATATGTGTGCGTGTTAAATGCTGCCTATGGACGTTTCATTTTGGCCGTGTCAGTATGGCTGAGCAGTAGGACTCTGGCCTTTGGTTTCAACGGTCTTGGGCTTGATTCCCCGCTCAGGTAGTCTGACATTTAAGTCCAAAAGGCAACGTAAATAGGTTTGCATCCGTATGTATTTAACAGTTTTCGAGCCCATTTGGCTTTCTGTCCTATTTATAGGGTTACCTCTGATCAGGTTACCATGTGGGTGATGTGTTGGTCACTGGACCTTCCTGTCTCTCTGGCAGTTCAATACAGCTTTAAATGTTTGTTGGGATGGTGCAGTGGTCACTGATGGTGTGTTGTACTATAGTTCTCTGAAAGACTTAGGGCGGCAAATTTGATGCTTACCAAGCTGAAGCCATGAAGCCAGAAAGAGTTAGGGCGGAGGCAAGGATGGAGTTGTTGTCCTGCTTTCAGGGCTTTTTGGGAGGGTGCTTCGATGCCATCATCTTGGATGTTTGCTGTGCTGTCTCTAGTGCAAAAAGCAGTAAAGAATAGGCTTAAGGTAGTCGGTTACCAGCCGATATTATTGTTGCCTGTGTCCATAGAGTGTATGAATGGCTCATTTTGCACTATGTTACATGGGTATTGGAAAACGAGAGTAAGTTGCATAGTAGTCAGTTTTGGCTTATGGAAGGCAGGGGAGAATAAGACACAGTCTTTTGCTTCAGACAGAGGTAAGGGAAGTCTAGGTGTATAGAAGTTTGGCTTTTGCAATTTTTCTTGTCATCAGAGCAGCTTATGACACCAGGAGTGGTTGTGGAGAGAAAATATATCATATCTTATGGGTATTGTTTTCCAAGAGTTGTTTATCTGGCGAATGAGGAATGTGTGGTAAGGTGTGATGACTTACGGAACGGCGCTTTCCATAGGGCAGTTGTTTTAGCATTGTAGTTTTTGCTGCTTTGTCTAGACACACGCTAGTGTGTCGCGCCAAGTTAGGCAACAATCATCACAACAAACATCACATCAGTTCAATTGTCGAGGTTGTAACCCATTGTAGCGCGGCGCCATAGCGTCAGTTTCTTATATCTTGAAGCATAGTTGGGCACATTTCAGGTACTTGGGGAAAAATAATAACGCGGTACAAAAGCTTAAATTGTGTTGAAATCGAGAGCAATGACCCACCTGACAAAAATTACCTCGTGTAGGAATGCCAGCTAAGCTGCTTTCAGTGCAAAGTCTGACCCTCAATAACGTTGTAAATGTGTTACTAGTTCATAGCTAGCTACTAGTAGCTAGTCCGCTCATCCCCATGTTAATTTCCATAGGGTGATTATTCATCGATACCAAAATAACGGGAAGGCTTCCAGCTATGGAATTGGGCGAATGGGTGCAGTACAATACGAACTGCGTACCTTTTATGGTTTGGAGCTTGGAAGCGTAACGGGAATGGCGTGGGAGGGCACGTAAGTACGAAAATATTGTTATAACAATTGCTAGTATTGTCGGCATCGTCTCTCATTGGACGGCCAAAGTTCGGACAATGAGAACGTGGATACTGACGTACGTGTCTAGACACACACTAATGCATCACGATAAATCTAAACACCGTTGCAAAGAAATTGTATTCACGTCCAATTCACGAAAAATAAACCAACTGTAAAAACAAAGCAAAATAAACAAAGCCAGAAACTGGTAAAGAGGCCACTAAGTTGAGAATGGTTTAGCCCTTCAAAGTAGTGATATCAAAACACCAAAACCAACTAAATAAAACAAATCACAACAAAATTAAACCCAAACCAAAAACCCATAAAGAGGTGACTAAGTTGAGAATGGTTCAGCCTATAGGCAAAAGGTGTAGTAGCAAATTGTTGAAAACCAATTTCTTGTTTACGTGGCACTTTATAGTACACATCTACACGATAGTGGAGTTGAGCCAATACACAAAAAAAAAGGAGTGATATCAACACACCAAAACATTCGCCAACTTAATCGCACCGAATAACACTTTGGATGTTAAATGAAAACTAGAACATTGCTGCCGAAAGTAGCAATGTTCTAGTTTTCATTTAACCTTCGAATTATTAAGCGGTCCGATTAACTTGGCGAATGTTTTGGTGTGTTTATATCACTCCTTTGAAGGGCCGAACCATTCGGAACTTGGTGGCCCCTTTTACCAGTTTCGGTTTTTGATATGATTAGATTGACTGTTATGCATGGCACCTGCATGTAGAGGACGTACATGCATAAAGTACTATATTACCAACTCTAATTTCGACTCTTATGCTGATGATGTGGTTGTGCAGCTCCTAGGGGATGATGTTCCAACTTAGTTGCTGTAATGCAGGCTGTGATTGATTTAGTTGAATTGTGGTTGGCTAAGTGGTATGGCTCTACCTCCCGGTAAGTTGGAGGTTACATTGCAGGCTCCCTACATTGAGCTGACGATCAGTTGTGAGGTGGAGTCGTCCAATGTGGTCCAAGGTACTTGGGAGTCTGGCTTGATCTGGGCTATCCTTGGTGGAGGATGCTCACGTGGTGCGAGAGGCAGTGATTAGACAGTTGCGGGTGTTAAAGGCATAAAATTAGTTTGGCAGAAAGTCATTTTAAAGCATATAATAATGCTGTGGGATTCTGTAGGGATTTTATCCTTCCGATAATGGATTAACACGTTTCCTTCATTGCCAGTTCCATCGAGGCTTTGCATAGGGTACAGGAATTTGTAAATGACCGCTGGGAGGATTGTAGCTGATTATGTTCCCTCAACTTCAGTCGAGGCACTCCTTGTTAAAGCAGGAGTTGTTAAAGCAGAGTTGTCTGCTGAAGTTAGGGCTTTGTGAATGGGTACGTAGTCAGAGTGGTTTGTTGGGTTAGGTTGTGCAGAACTTTGTATTATTAGATGTTAGGATCCCAGGTGGCTCTTTGGATCTGAGACTTGGGTACAAATTTTTGTTGAATTTGGGTTCTTACAATTCATAGGCACTTGCGTGCTGGTTTAGAGAACTATGTTAGTTTATTGGTGTCAGCCCGGTTGAAAAGTGATCACCATATCTTGAAAGGTATTGCAATCCCTCGTTTAGCAATGAAACTTGGGCTGAGGAATTGGGAATTTTCATACCAACTGGGAAGTTCTCAACCAGTAGGTCTGTGGCCTAGGTTCCGAGTGCCTGCGTAGGTGAGCTAGTTGCAGTATGTGGTAGTTGATGCTGCTCTCTCTTTTGGAGTTGGTGACTTGAGTATTTTGACAGACTGTCAATCAGTTCTGCAGTTTCTTCAGGGCAACTTCTGCTTGGATTCCCATGCACTTGCTCTGGCAATTGATTTGAAAATTACTAAACCTCTTGGTCCGTGATCGGAATTGTTCTGCAGTAGGTTCCTGTGTCAACAGGGAAGTGAGGTGGTGAATATTCTGATGGGAGAACTGTGCGGTGAAGACAGGAACATGATGTCCTGCCCCCTTGGTCGGCGAGATTTACGCATGTCATGGCCGCATGTGAATGGTTGCGGTGGGAACAGGATTGGTTAGATAATGTGGGCTATTTGGTATTCGCCCGTCTACAGCTACGCCACGTGTTTTAACCTTTTCCCAAATACCGATGCAGAACTAGGTTGTGGGACGAGGTGGGAATCAGTGGACCACTTCCTTCTCTACTGCCCTCTCTTCTTATTACGTGTTTCACTTGGTGAATGTAGTGGGTGAGCAACTGTCTTTGTTGCTGTTCTGGGTGAACACCTGCAAGTTCAAACAGCTGTAGTGGCCGTTCAATCGTTCATGTGCTGTAGTTTGGTTGTGCAGGGAAACAAGTAGGTTTCTAGGGTGAGGAGTAACTGGACGTTCTACTTATGAGCGTAGCGATTTGGTTTGATGGGAGATTGGGGGGGGGGGGGGGGAGAGAGACAGGTGAAATTTCCCGACTCATCAACATCAGCTAGGGGGTCTGGGGGAAGAGAAAGATTTTTTGGTATTCTAAGGCCTTTCCTGACTTCAAACAATATGTTTTAGACGTGCATAGACATAAATCGCTGTAAATGTTTTACACATTTTTAGGTAGCATGCATAACATGATACCTACAAATAGTAGAGGTTGAACTTTTTTTTTGTAAACCCCTTCTCGTGCCCTACATTCATGTTCGGTGAAGTATGCACAACCTGAGAAGTTAATGAAAAAAATGACCATTGCTACGGAATGTAGCAATGGTCAGGTTATTTATTTAGCCATTGATCTAATAGTCGGTGGGAATAGCTTGGCGGTTGTTCATTAGCGAGGTGATATCACTACTGGCTGATGGGAAAATTTTTCGGTTAGGATTGGTACACCATGTAGCAAGTTGGTGGCACCTATTTTTGTTCTGATATCACTACTTTGATTGGCTGAAACTTATTTGGCTTATTTTTACCAGTGCACAGTTAGCAGTTCCATCAGCTTTCGTCGTTTGTGGTGGTTGGGGGGGGGGGGGTTAAATCACTACTTTCTTTGGGGACCACTTTTCGTTGAAAACTTGGTGGCAGCCATTTTTTTTTAGTCTAATAACACTATTGTCACTGGCTTAAACTTGGCAAATTCTTTCACCCTTGTGGGTTTTGTTTCTGATCAATCACACGCAATTGTATAGCCCGCCAAGATGATTAACGATAACACCTATCCAGATAAAATATATATGAGCATGACGACCACTAGACACCTTGGTTTTTGGAGCTTGATTTACCCAATCAAGCTCCTAGACGCTAGCAAGCGAGGTCGGCATGGTATGACTCCTCCTCACCTGAAGACCGCTTTAGTAGTTATGATCACCCGGGTGTCTAGTATAGGGTTACAGCCTAACAGAGCCCCATGCTTTTTGGGTACCACATTTAAATCCTAGGGGGGGAGGCGCGTGCATCTAGGGTCTATTGGTCGGTCCATGTGCACCTAGGATCAACATTTTCCCTCCCTTGAACGTTACATACCCGCCTCATATCCCTGCCGCATCTACGCGTCGCCCGCCCGGGATAGCTGTTTCCTCCAGGTGACTAGTACACTTCAGCACAGAGTTGGGTCTATCGGTCGGCCCACGTGCACCTAGGATCAACATTTTTCCTCCCTTGAACGTTAGATACCCGCCCCATATCCCTGCCGCATCCGTGCGCCGCCCCGCCCGCGATATTTGTTTTCCCCCAGTTGCCTTCAGCCCAGAGTAGAAACTACGTAAAAACTAGGAACGCGTTCTTTGGGCTGTTGAATCCCACCCTAAAAAAAAAAAAGTAGAAAAGGCTCAGCTGGAAGTGCCCCCAGCATCAACTAGATTTTGCCGTAGGGCACGATGTATTGCCCTTTCCCGTTTGAAGCATTTTAAACAGAGCAAGTCGCGCGAGACGGTGATCCGTTGCATATCGGCGACTAACTACAATAGAGAAAAAGAAAGAAAAACTAAATCATCTCGTCGCGTTCACGGGCGGCCGGCCCAGGACTTTACGGAGGCGGTGGGTCGGCACTTTTCAGGGGAGTAAGTGGGACACAAGATAGCAGGCCCACAGACCGATCTCCTGCACGAGAAGGATGTCGGAGGTATTTGGCTAATGAAACATCAATTTTTAAAAAAAAGTCAATAAAAAAAAAGCGCGTAAAATTCCTAGTATACAAAACACACAACTCACGAGACGCGCTGAAGGATAAAAAAAATATCCAAGAGTTGATAGTTAGTGAGCTGTGTTCCGCAACAGCTATCAGAGAACAGAATGAAGTAAGGATCTCGTCAAAAATCGTGTAAGTCTAAAATTGCTCGGGGCTATAATACGAACAATCCCGCCCCCCAACACGGTGGTCCCAGACATCCTCTCCCCTACGGCCCTCAGACCTCTGAATTGCCTATACAGAAATGACAAGAACGAATGACTATTGTAAAAAGACCCAATCCGTCACGCGTTTCTGTCCATTAACGTAACGGTATATAGGCCAGAGGTCGTGAGGTTAATACTGTTATGGGCGTAGGAATGTAGTTACAACATTTATCGGCTATTTACGGTTGTCAAGAGAGCGTGGGACCCCTCAACTAAAAGAAAATAATCGTTCCCCCCTATCAATTCGTCAAAACAAAAAAGTGACGGGCTATATGTAAGCTGTCAGTACTGTCAAAAAATGACGCGTAGTTAACGTCTCGCGACCTAGATCTCTAGACAACCGACCTATTATACGTTAAACCTTTCGTATAAGCCCTTTAACCCGAAAAGACAAAATAACGGGCTAACCACCAAAAAAAAAACACTGCCTCGAGCGAAATGGGCGGCCCACATCGTGACGTAGTACACGCCTCGCAATTGGTTGAAAGTCGTCACATGATTCGAGCCGTGCAATGAGCGACGGTACTATGAGACTAACCAATCGAAGAAATGACCAAAATAGAGTACCGTAACACCCTTACGGAAAATAACCGGTGCTGATTTGTCGAGCAGCTATTCCACTTGAAACAATGCAATTTGGCGTAGTATAAAACCATCACCCCAGCCAAGAATTCACTAACCCGCCGATCTCTCCATTGGAACCAACAACTCAGCAATTGTAGAGGTAAGCATTGTTTAATGAGGCATTACGTTAATATTGAAAAAAAAAAAAAAAGAGTGCGAGGACTTGGCCGGTTGCTAACGGGCTTCTTTACATTTATGTTTACAGATATCCAACAATCCGAAAGGCCACGGAGCAGTATACCAGAGCAGTGCAAGCAGAGAGGAACAGGTAGGCCTAAATGGTTCCTTTATATCATTTTACGTGCGGAATAGGGCAAAAAAAAACCTAAAGGAAGGCTATGTCCTTTTTATTTCTTTTCATATACATAGTGAACAAAAAAAAAATATGGCAATATCATCAGCTTCAGTAGATAGAGTCATTGAAGCCAAAAACACCTACTTCATAGGGGGTGAAATATACGTACAAGTGACGGATTTTCAGGGACGTGCGTACGTACATTTACGGGAATTCATAACCCCAGGAGTAGGGATCCTGCCAGGACGCCGTGGGGTCTCGTTTACTGTCGCCGAATGGCGGGAATTTGTTAAGGATCACGCCATTTACAATCAGATCGTGAGCGAGCGCAACTTACAGCAGCAAATTATGACCGGCCGGAACTATGGAGCCGGCCTAAAAGTGATAGTGTCACAATCTGGCTCAGTCTATCAGGCTAAATTCATACTTGAAAAATACAGCAAAAAGTACATTGTTCTAAACTATCGTCAATTTGCAGGCTTGATAGGCTACGTCACTGATATCACTATGCTTTTGGACAAAAAACTGAAAGAGATAGAGCCCCCCACAGTTCAGATCGAATCCCCCACATCCCAAACCGAAATGTGGCTGGAGTGAAAAAAAAATAAGTAATGTCCTTTTTTTTTCATTTTTGTCTCTCCCTCACAGTCTCATGGCGTACCAAACCATCCCATATTGCGATTGCTTCCCACTTACCGGGTTAAATTTCATACGAATAGTTCCGACGGTAAACGTAGTGAAAATAGCTATTGGAAAACACGGAGAAAATGACAGCGTGGTATTAGATCCAACAGAGTGGTTAGGGATAATAGCGCAACTCTACTGGCGTCAACCTAACTCGAGTATATCAGTTAAATCGGGGAACGTGTCGATCGAATCCGTGGCCGACAATGTGCTGATCCTTAAAAGTGCAGACAAATCCGTAGCATTAACTGAATTTGATATACTCAGCATGAAATACATGCTCCCTCATATATCGCAGGCAGTCGCTTGCTGGACGCAGAGAATATGCGAGTTGACACCTTCAGCTGCGGTAACATTGCCAACAATGGTCGTAAATGAACCGAAGCAAAAAAGAAAGAGTAACGTAGCGGTCGACGGAAGCGAGCCAGAGAAAAAAAAAAGCAAACGACGCCCACAAAAGAAAAGTGATGTTAAAAAGACCGACGACCCGCTCCCTTCTTCTTCTTCCTCCCAGGCTACGCAGGAGCCGGAAGTTGTCGAACTACAGAAATGTTACATGTGTGAACAAGAAATCGCACATCCGAAATGCAGCAAAAACACAGAAGATACACGGCTCCCCTGTCAGGGATGTAAGTTCAATTCCCCGAGCCAAAGAGACCATGATTGCGTAATGCACGCTTCGCTTTTTCGCAGCTCAATTTATTAAACTACTTCTCTGTTTTTTCCAATAGCTTATTCTAATCAAGTTGGGGGAGGCCCGACATTAAAATCATCCTGTCCCGAAAAGCTTCCCGAATATGATTGTCAGACTCGGGGAACCGAAACTTTTAAAAACGATAGATTCAGCATCGTTAAATGCATGGGGAAATACATAAAAAAATTTAGCACTAATACAAATGTCTACACGGTGACAATTCCCCCTATTGACGCCCAGTATTTGGTTAGAAACCGTTTAGACCCTATAGAATATATAGCCCAACTTTTCACCGACATATTTGAGCGTGTCCTGGATGGGTTCCGACCCACCGACTATGTAGGTGTGTGTATTGGGGGGAGTGGGTTTGAAAATAGCTTGTTCCTTCCCTTACATGCCAGGGAATCTTTCAGCGTCGCTAACATTTTGGCTCTTATTTTGAAACTTAACCAAAGTGGTCGGGAAATAGATGTATTCAATAAGCTCGAGATTAAAGTAACTCATATCGAGATACCCAGAGGCGGCACTTTCCCGAAAAAGAAAATCTCACGTACAAATGTTATAGCATGACTATCAACAGGGGGAGCTAGGTCGGTCGTGTTCCCAAAAAACGGCTTAGATAAACTTTGTTTGGCTAGAGCGATAGTTTGTTGCAAAGCATTCGCTGATAAGGACATAAAATTATATAGACAAATTCGTAAATCGAACAATGTGCAAAAAAACCTCGCTTTACAGCTGCACGCCGACGCCGGCGTCTGTGTTCGCCAAGATGGATGTTCTATTGTTGACTTGAAAGAATTTCAGGATTATTTGACAGAATACCAAATTGTGTTATTCCAAAAAAATGGAACGCAGTGCCAGGTTACCTTCGAGGGGCCTTCTAGCTCTAAGCGCATCTACCTTTTCTGCCACGCCAATCACTATTTCGGAATTTTAAAGCCGCGGTTTATTTTCTCATCCCGATTTTTCTGTCATTCCTGTCTGAGGCCGTATTCCCGACCTAAAAGCCACGCCTGCCAAAAGCATAAATGTCCCTCGTGTCATTCGCCTAAATATGTTTGCTTCCTGAAACGCTGGTTGCCATGTTCGGCATGTAACAGATTGTTCAGAAATACGGAATGTTTAGTCCGCCATTATAGCAAACAGCCACCCTTCAAAGACTCTACAGTCTGTAAATCGCTGTTTAAATGCAAGATTTGTTTTCTAACGTTTGAGGGTAATAGCAGGACACCGCATCACTGTTGCCAACGTTTTTGTAAAATATGCAAACAGTGGTGTCGGCTAGAGCACCGCTGCCACATTCAACCTTTACCACTCCTCAAAAAACGCGATTGCGTGCGGTTAGCTGTTTACGACCTCGAAACGACGCAAGTTGAGCGAGTAACTGACAGCGAGGACAGGGAGTTTTTTTTACACAGCGTGAATTTGGCGGTTATCGATATTGCATGCACTTACTGTTTTGGTAAACCTACATGTATTCGTTGTGGTGACAAACACAAAGTGTTTATGAACGGTGAAAGCACTCTAGACGATTTTTGTCATTGGTTGTTTGAGTCACATGCCAGGGATTCGAACCTCTCTCTCATTTCACATAATAACTCTGGATACGATTCTCTCTTCCTAATTAGATGGGCATTAGATAATGGAGTCAAACCTACCGACGTCATATATGCGGGAGGTAAAATAATAACCGCAAAAATAGAAGGCATAAAGTTGGTGGACTCTTTCAAGTTTATGTCAATGGCCTTATCCAAGCTACCCGCTAGTTTAGGGCTAGATGAAAATCTCATTAGTAAGGGGTATTATCCTCACCTGTTTAACCGACCAGAAAATTATGAGTACAGAGGTGTAGTACCTAATATCGAAATGTACGATCCGGATAGCTTGAGTGTCGATGCGCGCCTCAAACTGATAGCTTAGCACGCCGAACAACGTGCCAAAAATGTAACTTTTGACTTTAAACAAGAACTGGTTAAGTATTGTTGCAACGATGTCAGCGTGCTTATGGCCTGCATTCTGAAATTCAGGCAGCTCATACAAGCCGTGTGTCCCAGGTTAGAACCATTCCACGACTGTTTGTCTATCAGTAACCTGGCCATGACTATATTTAGAGCTATCTATTTAAAACCAAATACCATAGCAGCCATTCCATCGGACGGCTATTCCCGACCGTAAATATTCGAGAGAGGGTTTAGTCTGGCTAGATTACGAGGCAGCAAAAAGAGGTATTTTTATTCAACATGCGGCTAACCTAGGTGAAAAAAAATTCATTGGCAATAAATACAGCGTTGACGGCTATTGTTTAAGCACTCACACTGTATTCGAATTTATGGCTTGCCACGTGCACGGGTGCTTATGTATATCAAACAGGCAACAAAGACTACCTTTTAGTCAGTTAACGGCTCAAGACGCTCACGACAAAGCGATAATTAGACGCAGGGCGCTAGAGGAAATAGTCGGCGTTAAATATGTGCAAATATGGTCTTGCCAATTCCACGAACAAATAAAACGCGACGAAAAATTGCGAGCGTTTGAAAAAGCCTACAAAAAAGTGCCTCCTGTGTTGAGACCCCGGTCCGCCTATCTAGGGGGTCGAGTGGAGACATATAGACATTTGCACGTGGCCGAAAAAGACGAAAAAATCTACGCGGGTGATATAAATTCTTTATATCCCTCTGTCATGCTTCAGGAACGATTTCCAGTAGGCCACCCTACAATAATAACAGAATTTGAAGGCAGTACCGATATTTCGGGATATTTTGGTTTAATACAAGCCCGAGTACTACCACCTCGTGGGCTTTACATTCCTACTTTACCTTATAAGTACGAAAATAAATTGTTTTTCCCGTTGTGCTGCGCATGCATCGGCCAACAGCCAGCGGACGGCAGGTGTAAACACTCGGACGAGCAACGCGCGTTTGAAGCCACGTTTGTATCACCGGAATTACAACAAGCTGTCAAAGACGGCTACGTAATATTGAAACTGTATGGTGTGTATCATTTCCCTCAAACTGTAAAATACGACCCTGGGAGGGGGGAGGGTGGGGGCTTGTTTACGGAATACGTGAAAACGTTCTATGCCATGAAATTAGAGTGCTCGGGCTTCCCGGAGGGTTGTATAACCGACTCTCAAAAACAGGCCTATGTGCAGCATGTACGTAATACTCAACATATCGAGCTAAACCTAGCCAATATTAAGGTTAATCCTGGCGGCCGCAGTACCGCAAAATTATTCCTTAATTCTATTTCAGGAAAAATAAGTCAGCGGGAAGATTTGTTGTCAACAAAGTTTATCAACAATGCGGCGGAATATTTCGCGTTTGTCACGGACGACAAAAATGTAATATCCAATATTGACTTTGAAAACGACGGCGAGATAGCGATCATTCGTTACAGGAACGATTTGAACTTGTCGGAAGGTAACGCGAACGTATCTGTAGTGATAAGTGCTCTAATCACATCCTATGGTCGACTACGATTGTTGCAATTGTTACGTGATCACGCCCCTGGTAGTATTTTTTATTCTGACACAGATAGTACATTCTATAAAACAACCGGCCATCATGCGCCTCCCAACAATGACCCGAGGTTAGGTAGTCTCAATAACGATCTATCAGTGTACGGTAATAATGCTGAGATAACTCACTTTGTTAGCAACGGCGCTAAAAATTACTGCTTCGTAGTAAAAAGCGACAAAGGTACTAAACAAATTGTCAAAGTACGAGGCATAACCTTAAACTTCAGAAATAGCCAGATTTTAGACTTTGAGTCATTAGCTGGAATGGTAAAAAATATCAACGCAAACGAAACTGTCACAATTACTGAACCGCGAAAAATAATCCGTAAAAACCATCATTTACTGACCACGACCCAAAGCAAACTTTACAGAGTGGTAGCCAATAAACGGTGGATGGATAAAGCCACATATGTGACGTATCCATGGGGCTATTGATAATAGGTTTGTTGAGGTCATAGTTGTTGTTGTTGTTGGGCCCTGTCCTGTATGTAGCCCCAAATCAATCCTAGAAGCCCAGCCGCTAAGGCCGATACAAACCCGGACACCGCGAAAAGCTGCATCTTGTTTTTGTCGGTCTGATTGGAAGGCTAGTTGGTTAGTGTATGAGCATGCCCTCGCCAAAATCCTTTTCCCCCCCCCCCCCCATTCATATTTTTAACGATCGCTCTTCCAACCAGCATCGCGCGCTCCACATACCTCTGGCCACTTCGTCTCCCAGCTCGTTCTTCCCCTTTCTTTCGTTGCAGACTTTGAAAAAAAATTAAAGGTACATGGCTGAAGTAACTTCCACTTCGGATATCTTCCGGGATAAGCATCCTACTTCCAGTTGGACCGAAACCCGAATACGTTTATTGAACCACGAGGTGTTGCATTTGAAGAATATGGCAACCAAGCAGCAAATCCAAAGACTAAACCACGCATTGGACGTCGAAGTCGAATTTTTTGGCCCCCCCCCACGACTTTATCAGGCCGGGCGTGGCTAGACAATATTGCTGCTATACGGACGCCGAAGAACGAGGGGAAAGTAGTCGGGTCAAAGCGTTGACGCCTCTCTTAGAAAATGTCAGGGACCACGTGTCTCGAATATGTGATGTACGCTTTAATTGCCTTCACATTGAAAGGTACGCAACTGGAATGTTATATAAACCGTGGCATATTTATAATCCTAGGGAGGGAATGGATACGCTCGCACCAGTAGCAATTATGGCTACCGGAAAACGAACTCACACTATGCGCCACGTTCACCACGGAGATGGCGCCGAACGACCTAGTTATACGGCAGTTATGGAGCCGGGTAGCCTACTAATTATATATCCTCCCACCAACCAATACTATAGGCATACAGTCCCCCAACGTCCTTTATTGAAGGATGCTGTATATTTACTAACATTTACGAAATGGTTGTTTCGAGATGATCCTGAGCCAGATTTCTAGAGGGATCCAACCCACTTCTTTTTTTTTTTTATTTTTAAATTTTGTTATATTTTTAGTATGACGTCGTTGGCAATATTAAGGCACGGTTCCAACAACTTGGCAGAGTGGTTTTGCCCGGTGCGTGAAGATGGCGCTCTGAAAATTGTTAAATTATTTACCGCTGGTGAAGCTTATAGAATTTATAAAGTCTTGCTGGACGAAACTAAATGGGCGGCGCCTATAAATTGGATGGGGACTCAATGCCGTACCCGGTACGAAAGCCTAGATGAAATGCCGAAATTATTGAAAAACCTCAACGAACTGATCTCTCCTCATTATTCCAGCAACGGCGAGTTATTTTCCAAATGTTGCGTCGTCAAATTTCATTGGAGAATCGATTCTTCTCCTTACGAAAATTTAAAGGACTACTGTGGTTTAGTATTAGGGGCGAAAGCACCTATGATTCTTTTGTATAGTAGATTAAATGACCCTAAATGGATTAAAGCTGAACTTTCCGCGGGAGATTCATTCAGTATTAAAAATAACGTGACCAGCTTCTTAGAATTCCCTAATATATTTAACCCGCACGCCAAACCGACCGTACACGTAGTGTTTTATAATTAAAAAAAAAAAAAAAAAAAACAACGGCAACGTCCTTTATTTTTTTCTTTTTCTAGTATATGACGTCTTTGGACGCGTTGAAAATGTATAAAGGGGTGAAAGAGGCCTCGTGGCACCAGCCCGTGCGACAAGATGATGCTTTGAAGATAGTCAAGTTATTTACGCTGGGCGACTCGCGGCGTATTTATAAAGCCTTGATGAAAGAAACTGTTTGGCGGCCGGCTAGCGATTGCATGGGTAATATAGGCTGTACGCTTTACGGAACTGGGGAAAGCGAGAAAATAATTCCAATGACTAAACTATTGAATGATTTAAACGTGGTTATAAGCGCTAATATTTCTCCGGGGGGGAGGACCGACCAGTTTTATCCCAAATGCTACGTAACTAAATTCAATTATAGAGTCAATGATGCTCCTTACAGGAACCACGAAAAATATGCCGGGTTGGTTTTAGGCGAGAAAACACCTATCGTGGTAATTTATACCCGCAAGGACGAACCATTCCGTCAGTACAAGGTTGAACTCCAAGCGGGGGAAATATTTTCCTTCGATAAAAATATCGTTGATCCAATAATTGAGTTTTGTAACTTGGTCACGTATAATTCTCCCCCAACAATCCACGTGACCTTTTTCCGGTGAGAGGCCTACGTCACCCTCCCTCCCTCCACCGCTCGGCCTTGTCGATCGGTGTCGCCCCAGACAGCACGCCGCCACCCGTCGCCCGCCGCTGAGAGAGAGAGAGAGAGGCCCTAGCTCCGGGGGTATCCCTTCCTCGGCCCGAGGCCGAGGAAGGGACAGAGAGAGAGAGAGAGAGAGAGAGAGAGAGAGAGAGGCCCTAGCGTGGGGGGTGGGTTAGAGGAGAGAGTGGTCTTTGGGGGAAATAAATAAATACGATAGTTAGAAGGACAACGAGTTCATTCGCTTTCCGTTAGTTGTTAGTGATGGATGAGCGGCGTTCAATATCAACAACTTCAACTTTTCTGGCAGACCCAAAGTACGAGATATGTAAGAGCATAGTCTTGCTGCTCATTTTATTTTTAAATTGTCTCCTGTGGAGTTTACCTTATTGCCGTTACCCCCTCTCGCCCCTAGTCAACGCTAGCGCTGCCGAGTCAGTATGGGTGAGCGTTTGATTACAGATTTTGCCCAGTTTCACGCACCGTTTAACTGCGTGATTGCAGGACCAACGGGTAGTGGTAAAACTAGCTGGATGCTTAAATTTATAGATAACTCGGCCTCTATGGTAGACGATGAAATTAAAGAAATACATTGGCATTTTTCGAGTTACCAGAGCTGGATGGACAACTATAAGGATAAGATTAAATTCCATAGAGGTTTACCTACCGATATCGCTAGCTACGACCCTAATATACATAAACTTTTAGTTCTTGATGATTTGATGGGCTCAGTAGCGACATCTAGCGGCGAAATTGCCGAACTTTTCACGAGACACGGTCATCATAATAATTTTTCAATATTTTATTTAACTCAGAATTTATTTTCGCAAGGCCGGAACCAACGGGACATTGCTTTAAACGCTCAATATGTAGTACTGTTGAGAAATTTAAGAGATAAAAGGCAGATAATGACGTTCGCGTCGCAGGCCTATCCAGCCAAGACTAGACAGTTTATGGCCGCGTACGACGACGCTATCCGTAGACAGAAATACGGATATTTAATGGTGGACATGCACTCTAAATCCAACGACGCAACTCGACTGAGAACGCATATATTCCCCGGAGAAACTACTTTAGTTTATTCCACGTGAAGATTTCGATGAAGAACGTTAGGAAGCATAGGCCGCTCCTAGAAGCACTCTGTAAACTTAGCATTCCACAACGCAAGAATTTGTTGCGGCACGCCGACAAGTCTCAAGTCAACTGTATTTCGGAAATTGCCTTAAACTTATTGAATAATAAGCTCAAAGTCTCGCCTTCGACGCGTTGTAAATTGAAGAAATATAAGAAACAAATTCGACTTTTGGGGAATCGTCGAGCTTCGCTCAAATCCAGAAAGAATGTTTTAGTACAAAGAGGCGGATTTTTACCCTGGCTCATTCCTACAGCCTTATCGGCTCTCGGGGGTTTATTAGGCCTGGGGAAACAATGAGTTCGTTACTTAATAGAATGTATTTAGTCCCTGAGGACGCGTATAAAAATCATACCCCAACAACAACAACAACAGCGGCCGCCGCCGCTGCCGCCACTCAGCCGCACGGATTCCTTTACTTGCCGGAAGGAGGGTTATACGCTAAATTAACCGAAATTCAAGCTCGTATAGATGCCCTTTTAAAAACCGAACACTTACCTTTGGATTTTAAAGCAAAATATATCGGGCAGCTCGAGAGGGAAAGAGATCAATTTATCGATCAGTTTAGATTGTCGGCAGCGGTTGTTCCTACTACACCAGCTCCCACTAAAAAACATTCGCTTCTTCCGCCAAATTCCCCCGGTCCGCCCACATTGTCCTTAGCAGGCAGCCCTCCCAAAAAGGAAGAAAAAAGG
>JAHWFP010178228.1:39661-54989 GCA_023313725.1 Lithobius niger | reverse complement strand
TGCTGTTTTACTGTACACGTTCTTCCAATTATGCGATTTTCCAGTTAGAGGATTACCCCTCGCCCCTTCCTGAGGTTTAAGTTTTCGCATTTCACGTTTTCGGTTATTTTTAGTCTTGCGTTGTAATGATGTAAAATTTACCATGATTTTTTTTTTTTTGATAATCTAGATCACGTGGTAACGTAACTTGATTTTTTTTTTTGTAAATGTCTAGTTCAACTCGAACCGCTAAATGACGGTACAACTTTCCTTAAATAAGCTTGTTTTCCTGCTCAAATATTTAAGGTGAGGCGAATGAAAGAGCGTCTTTCTTTTTTTTTTTTTTTTTTTGGGGGGGGGGGGGGAGTGGTTTCCTCTATTCTTGTCGGAAAATTAAGTCTCAGTCGGAAAAAAAAAGAAGCTTGACGAAACTGCCAAAAACGGAATAGACAAGAAAAATGGGAGGGTTTTTCAGATTTGCCGAGATCTATTTCAGCCTTCTGAGACCCCCCCCCCCCCCGCCTTCCCCTCTAAAAAACATCCCTTCAATATGTTGTCTTCGTTGCGCGCCTGTCTCTAGTTTGAGGTGTTTATTACAGACGAGGTAACATTCACAAACCTGGCGGGACTCCGTAGACGAATTGTTAAAGGGACAACAATACTTCCGGTATATCGTGCGTCCCGTTGAGAATAGAGTTTGCAACATTTACATAGGTTGAAGTTAATGTCGCAAAATCACCTCTCACGCAAGAAAATGATGCACTGGCAACATTTACATACGTTTGAACTAACGTCACAAAACTGAGCCCTACAGGAAAACCAACAGGGATGCATGTACCTTTAACCCTTATGGTACTTTTAGGCACATGAAACTGTAAAGGTTTTCTAGATGGCTTGAAGCAAATTGAACCCGCAAGCGTTGTTTAGCGTTGGTTGATATTGTGGTAGGAGTCATTAGCCTAACTTCAAGTAACTATACTGTACAGCTAATGCAACCAATTTTGAGGGAAATGTTTAAGGATAATTCTGTATAAGGATATAACTGATAAAGTGTACCAGATGTCTCCACAAATAATGGATTCACTTTTCTACCGACCTTTAAGCCAAAAGAAAATTTCAACATCCTTTACCCTTGTGACATCCTAAGGCGTTAGGGAGCTGAAATTTACTCATAGGGGGTTGTCGAGAAAATTATTCCACGGCCTAAATTTCGTCGGGTAACACCTTTTCAAACGGGCTTCCACAAATGAAGGAAATTGCAGTAAGATTACGGTAAAATGGGCGTATGAACTTGGTCACATATAATTGTGGCCTACAATTGTTGCTTACCATCTCGGCATTGTCACCTAATTTTGTGAAAGTGTTATTCAGAGTTCGTAGACCTTTTGGTAGTATTGCTCGACCCATAGCCCATGGAATAATTTCATCTACACAGGAAATTTTAGCTTCGTTATCTCCCATGGACCGCAGATGTACAAGATACCAGAATTTTCTTTTGACTAAAGTTGCTTATAAAAGCAGGTTCTTTCATGAAGATGCCAATCAGTATCCCTTTCTATTTAAAAACTCCGAAACAGGGCACGATAATCGATAATTTGCTAATATCGCGATAAAGATTTACGTCGATTATCGTATCGCACTTTTTTCCTGAATTATCGAATTATCGTGCAAACCCCGATGCTTAAATTGTTATATCTCGGAAACCGTAACAGCTAGAAACAAGCGGTTGGCGGCGGCATGTGTAGAATTGCAAGGGTTCCCCAACCGAGTGTGCAGTACTGTTGCTAACCACTTTAGCTGATTGGAGAGTTATTTAGAAAAAACAATATGCATTGCAAATATTCATTATGCAAACAATATGCATTAGAGGCAGCACAACTGCTAACTCATTTCGACATGGTGAGGAAGCAATGGACAATGGCGAGTGTATTTTCGTGCCTACTGGCCAAGTGGCGAGTGTCACACAATGCACATTCGTGAAGGCTTGACCCAAGGTTTTTTTTTTAATTAACTAAATTAAAATGGTTTTTCTAGCCTCAGAATTTGTTTTATCGAGATATTCTCGATTATCGCGATAATTTAAACATTTTTATCGGGATAACAAACTTTTGCATCGTGCAAACCCTACTAGAATGCTCCTTCTGGAATCCATTACGTCAAAGTAAATGACAGAAAAACATTCTTGACCTTTGAGTTAGTAATTCAGTTTTTGTACTGCATTCATCTAATTGCCTTATTTCGATAGATACACGTCTGGATCACCTTACGTTAAACGTATGCAGGACGTAGCAACAATATTTTAGTTGAAGGCGCAGAAACTGTTGTTGGTAAAGCTATGGACATTTATTACATGACCTTTCGAACCATTTCCTCCAGGGAGCCTTTAGTTTTACTTCCATTGTAATGTGTGGCACAGTGACAACCCGGACCACTGCGACTGAGGTTGGTGCTAATGACCTTGCTGTCGACGCGCCATTAAACCCCATGCAACTCCCACCCCCAACTCCCATTGTAAAAATCCGTAATTAAACCAATTTTAGAATATGGCAATCCCCATTTTGGGATCCGTTATACAGGATGGTCCATAAACGCAACAAATAATTCTTTTTCAAACTGTTTTGTTAGCACCCTCCAGAACCGGAATGGGTCGGATGATGTGTAATAGAACGGATATAGTTTTGGAAGTCCCTTTACGGTTCTGAAGAGTGCTAACAAAAAACTGAAAAATTTTGCTATTAGCATTTTTTATAGACCACCCTGTATAAAAAAAAAAAAGATGACATTTTATTGAAAGTGTTCAACGTATGGATTTTTTCGAAAAATGCAAATCCATATAATAATAATAATTAGTTTAACCACACAACAGTGGTCAGGAAAATGGAAGGGCAAATACAACCACTGACTTCAGTCCTATTCTAAACTTCCATACGTAATGGGAACCTATTGCCCTCATCGCAACACCAACAGCTAATAAGTTCCACGTAAGAATGCTAGTTGTAAAAATTAGCACCGACGTTATTAAAATGGAGGTGACAACGAGGTTGTTTGACATATATGTTCAAAGTCATTCAAGATTTTATTCCCAAGGTTACATTTTTATTTTTTTTAATGTTATGCCTCTAACTTCAACACAAGAGGAAACTCGTGTAGACTGAAAGTCGCCAATTCGCATGTAATGTAGTCGGGTCTTCCTTTGCATTTATATGTTTATTTACTCAGTGTTGGAACAGTTTAGCGCGGGCAGTGGTGAGCGCTGTAGTAGTAAACATGTTCAAAAGTAGACTGCGCAAGTATGTTTCAGATAGTTGAACTATTGATTTGTCGAATAGTACGACCACTATTCAATTGGAAAATATTTACGTTGAACTGTCAAGCTTAAAATTGCTCCAGTTATTGGTTTTAATGTGTTTAAATTTGATTAGCTCTTCCATTTCATGGACATTGTTTCGGTTGGTTTGGTCAGTGTTGGTTACTAGAGGGTCGCAGGTGTTAGAAACGAGTGCAACAGGTGTAATACTTTTTTTTTTAGATGGTTATAACTGACATGGTTTTTTTTTTTTAATTTGTTTTAAGCCGTCGCTTATGATTTCGATTTCTGCTTGTTTCAGACGTCGACGAAGTTCGCAAGGTACAGGAGGAGGTGGGAGTAAAGGAAACAAACCCTACGTCATTCCTACTGGGTGAGTTGAACTTAGCTTATATATATGCCTTGCCAACAACCAATGTGAAATGTAGGAAATGTGATGTAAAGCCTTCATGTAAGGTTTTTCATGAACCTTAACATAGTAGGGTCAAAGAGTATTATTAGCCTACTTGTAGGTGTCCTACATGTAATCCGTCCTATACAGGGTGGTCCACAAATAACTGACGACCCAAAAATTTTTTAAGTCCAACTTTTCTATTTAACACCCCTCAGAACCAGGAGAGGACAAAAAACTTCCCTTTTCAGTAGAATTGGTTTCTGTCTTCTCCTGGTTCTGAGGGGGTGATAAACTAGAAATGTTGGACTTAAAAAATTGTTCTACGGTAAGGATTCGGAATGGTTTCACCACATTCATTATATGTATAGAGTGTATCTATGCGACGCGCATGGGTGAGAGACGACGGGACGACAAGCCCGTGCCCAAAAATGAACCGTTCCCGAGATACAAAGTATAGGGGTTTGCTTGCAAAGTACCAACAATGCTGTGAACGTATACCAAGTTGTGTTCTAGTATATTTTTTTCCGAAAAAAACTGTTTTCTTTAGCAAACCCCTATACTTTTTATCTCGGGAACGGTTCATTTTTGGACACGGGCTTGTCGTCCCGTCGTCCCTCACCCGTGCGCATCGCATGGGTACACTCTATACATAAAATTAAAGTGGTGAAACCATCCCGAATCCTTATCGTTGAACAATTATTGTGTGTTGTTAAATTTTACGCTTAAAATTCATCAATGGAACTCTCGCTGCAATTCTTTATTGATAACTTGCTTCACGTTCGAAGTAATTACCTGTGCTCGTACTTGTGCAGAGCAACATGAGACGCGTTTTAGCATCGAGGTAAAAGCGCCAGCCGTTACCGGAAGTTGACTGGGATAGCAGAAACTGAAAAGCTTCTCAGATCGCTTTGGACAATCTAGTGGTACAAATAATGACTTAGAACTTGAGAAATGTTAACAATAAAGACATTCATGCAGCGCGAGTTTCAGTGATTATGAAACTTGCGCTCGTCTGGTTTCACCCTTTTCATTAAATGCAGAGAGTGTATCTATGCGACACGAGATGACAAGCCCCTCTGTTTTCGGATATGGGTTTATTAGCTTGTTTCTGTGCCCTCTGCAACCACCGAACGTTTGTCGGTATATATATGGAGCACCCTGCATGAAGAAAAGGGGAAAACAAGCCAGACAGGGAATATACTACTAATTACACATTGCCGTAGCTGCGCCTTAGCTAAAATTACGCATTTCTTAGCTTATTTACCACGAATCTGCTTTTTCTCATGTCAACGTGAGGAGCATTTGTGTTAAATGATTATTTATTGACCTTGTTTCAACTTACTATGCTGGGAATACCTCATCTAAAGCTCAAATGCACCTTACTTCGATAATCTAATTGTTTGGTGGAGCACCAACTTAGTAGCTCACCCTGGCAACTCCTCTGCTGTGGATTTTGGACATTGCTGTGTCAGTAACCTCCACTGATAGCTGCAACCAGTCGAGTACCGTGACCACTATTGATTACAACTAACTGTGACACCAAGAATATCAAACGTTGTAGAAGAAATATTGCTTTTATTAATAGACGCTGCAAGATTTACGTGCATCAACGGTAATTAAAATTCGGGTCCAGTATGAATACCTCAAACGTCGGTCGTTACGACACAAGCACGTTTCGATGATTTCAGATAACATGTTGGGTCATACGCGACGTTTTGCTACTTTGGATGAAACGTTATTTTTGAAACAGCAGCAAGCATGAGACCCAGGATGATTTCCACAATAATTTGCAACTGAATCTATAAACCGATTTCAAATGGTGACGCCTACGCAGAAGCATATGCCTTCTGAGGAGGTGGCCATGATCCTCACACTATGATAATTCTTTGCAACAGAAGAAATAAACAGTCACACAAGAAACTGTCCTTTTTACGTAGACATATGGTCTGCATAAGTGGAGAGCCAGACCGCGATTTTTCTTCCGTCATTCTGGGATGTGAGGCGCTAGACCCGGCAGACTCCTGCATATAGTCTACAGCTGCTACACGGTCATGGTCACGTAAGCAAGATGCATCCAGTGATACCGCAAGCTTTTTTATAGCAGCAAGACGGCTCCTGCTGACGTGATCGCAAACGTCAGAGGTTACGTGTTCAACGTACCACGCTGCCTGTAGCTCCAACCAATCACACAACACGTTACAATAAGAGCTCTTGGCTCGGCGACGTCTGGTGTTCCTTAGGCCGCAAACCCCTTGAAAAGGGGCACTCTTTCTGGTCTCTTAAGACTTTGGGTGAGTCTTAAAGGGATATACCTCCCAGTGCCATTTTTCTCGATCCTCCACATCAAGTACGGCCCCAAAGGTCTATTTCCTTACCGTTAGTCTTTCCTTTGCTAAAAATCCTTTTTAAAATGTGGCGTCTAGGAGATTTTCTGTTGAATATAATGGAACTTTATTTACTAACTACCCATCACTAAATGATGCATTGCGCGCGTACAATAATCGTGACGTTTCATCTCTGTGTGTACATCTAATATTCTAATAATTACCATGAGATCTAAAATCTAATAGACTAATGCGGTCAAAATTAAAATTAATTATTCCAATAGATCGCCGAAGCAAAATTATAAGACACTAGCCTAGAAAATTATAAATTGTGATTTTAAAATACGAGAATCATTCCGGTTTGTGACGACGCAATCAATGGGTTCCCGCTGGCTGGACTATTAGGCGCAATGCCAATTGAGACAGTAGCTACGTTTTCGTTCGTCTCAGTTGACCTTAGCTGTGGTAAATACGCGGATGTGATCGTCACGTGGGTGTTGTGAGGCAGGCGGTATGTTGCTTTAACAAGGCACTAAGGGGAAAAAACACTACCCTAGTGTTCTTGACGTCACTGCTCGTAATCCTTGACGTCGACACTCCCGTGTCTTGTAGACAACAAGTACATTATACCTTAAAGAAAAATGAAAGCCGTTATCTCCGTAATTCTGCAATGGTTATTCATAATTTGAATATGTGGCACAGTTTAAATTACAGTATTTCAATCATGTTCTCTTAAGTGGACGACATTTAAGAACACTTGACATAATTTTTCGTATCATAATAATTATTAATGGTTACACTCCAAATCTCCGGTAAACCACTGGACATTTAAGGGAGATAACGTTAAATTACAAATCAAGACCATTAATACAGCACTACAGCAATCTGGCAGACCACTCGGAATATGCATGAATTTTTGTATTGACACCAGGCAGTCCAACTACCTAATTTTAAATTTTAAGTACTGAGCTGAAACCGCTGAAGTGTAGTAGCTAACTTTAAAGTTTACTGTGTTGTAACGCAATATTTAATATTTCCTTCGTTCTGGAGCACTACTGGAATGAAATCATAAACTTAAAAGCAATGTTTATATTGCCGAAGGTAACTTGAGTGAAGAGATCGCTATAACGTTTTGGATTTCAAACCCATAAAATTCTTGGTAATTAAAACACTGCGCATTAAGCACACCAACATTAAAGTAAAGGATTTTAACCAGGCAACTAATGCAAGATCAATATCACATACCTAGATGCTTGAAAGCGAACATTAGTGTTTGAATGTGGCAAAACCACACTAGGACTTCGGCCGTTAAGTTATTAGATAGCTTGACGGCCAAGGTATCTGTTTCTGAGCTTCTATGAATCCCGGAATCAAGGCTTGAAACAAAGAGGATTAGTGGAGGTGTAAATAATACCATCAATGTACAGCTGCGAGCGACTTCCCAGAGGACTACCCTTAGGCCGGGTTTACGCAACGACTCGCCTTTGCATTCTCGCAACTAGAACTAAATCTCAATGGAAAAAGTTGTCGTTGCCATGGTAACAACTGTATCCGGATTAGCTAAATTCGACCTCGTTTGAGTAAATGCTGTAAGTCTTCTAATCCGTGACAATAAGATAAAGAATTCCTCCTAACGAAATTTTCTCAGTCGCTTCGGAACTCGCATTATTCAGTGTTTTCATTGCGAGTCGACATAGCTAAAACCGCTGCCATGTTGGAATTTCAGATGATTTCTAGCTTCTAGTTGCGAGAATGCAACGGCGAGTCGTTGCGTAAACGTGCCCTTAAACTTACACAGGAAAATAAAGAACCTGTATTTTCACAAACAGTAAGTGCTACGGCTCCCACCCTACGCACATAGGACGAAGTGGGTTCCTAATTAGGCCTACAACCAAATCCAAAAAATTACGAAGCTTAGCTGCCCCCAAATCAGTGCACTATAGTGAATGGGTCCAAGCAAGGCAGTTATTAGTTGAACATTATTTTAACAAAATTACCGATATAAATTAGAGGTGACACGGATACGCTTTTCTGGTAGTGTGTCCCAGGGGGTACAGAGGGTGGGTTCTTCCTTTAACTGACAACCCACCTATTTGCTCTTGCGACACTGTTAAACCTCACCCCCCCCCCCCCCCCCCACTTACGCCATACTCGAAGGTTTAGGGTTTGCCAGCAACCTACGAGTGATTGACCATCATAACATTCAAGGTATTTGCACAGCAAAAATGACAACAAAATCAAAGTTGCATTTAGACGCTTACTGCACAAGTACATCGCTTAACTATATAGCTACGAAGTATCTATTTTATTTCTCCACAGGTTTTATAAACCTTTAACTTTAATTCAGGTTAAAGTAATGTACACATTTTTAACGATGGTTTCTTAAGTTGCACCGACAACATACTACCATTAACTTCAAATTAATACTCGTGGTTACTTAAAGAGTCAAGATCAGATAGATTTGCCTTTTTACAAAAAAAGTAGGCCCTTAATGGTTACGTACTTATCACTGCCTGAAGAGGCTTACCGTCAATCATAGCTGTGGAGCGTGTCACAGCGTATTGATCTAGATCAATCTTCCTAAGGTCAACAGCCCCGGCTGAAAAAACCGTAGAAGAATACCGTCCCGACGGGACTTGCATCTTGAAACTTCGATTGACCTGCAGTCTTCTGTGTAGTTGTAGCCCACGCCTTTTAAAGTCTGGGACTTTATTTTCATTAAAACGATTTGTTACTTTTGCCAGATGCGTGGTGCACCTTGTTGCCATCATGCTCACATTGCATAGCAGTTGTTTCCTCTCTGCGGAGGTTCTCGGGGACAGGCGACATTCTTCTTGCTCCGGAGCGGTTTTGGTAAGAAAATTCAATAAACTTTGAACCATGGCAGAACCGGCCATATAACTCAAAAGTCCCAAACTTTACAACAGGCATTTCAACAAGAAACTACACAACCAAGTATCAAATTGACATTATACAATTTTCTAGCTTACAGTGCAAGCTAGTTTACAAGTGTCAAACGGACATAAGAACATTTTCCAGCCTACCCTAAACGTCGACTAGACAATTACCAGTTTCTCTGAGCTACAGTTTCAGCCGTTTCAGTTTTTCTTGTTTAAGGACTGAAGTTAGTTATACGAGCCTATCGTTTTCAACTTCTAAGGTTTTTAATCATAGTTGCATTTTGGTTGTGGTTAAACCCAACACTTGATTGTAATGAGAGTGCCCAGCTAAGAAATCTGCAGAAATTCTAAAATTTCAGTTTCTGCATAAAACCTGCAGAATTCTGAAGAATTTCTGTTGTTCACTCTCAGCAAAGTGAAATGAAAATCTGCATAATTTAACTTCTGCATAAAATTTGCATAAAATAAACTTACGCAAATTTCACTATAGTAATTTAGTACAGGACTCGACCGTACTAACCCGTAGTATTTAAAGACGGGAAAGCCAAAGGCTCACAAGAAATAACTAAATACGAATGCAAACCTATATACGTTGCCTTTTGGACTTGTATGTCAGACTGCCTGAGCGGGGAAATCGAACCCAGGACCTTTGAAATCAAAAGCCAAGGTCCTACCGCTGAGCCAGACTGACACGGCCCGTAATTAACCCGTAGTAAAATGGTCGTAGCTCAGTTACAAACAGTGGTAGACCCTTTCAATTCCCCTTGATGCAAAGAAGACATTCCTACCTTCGAATGATCGAAAATAAAGTCAGCCACCTAAATTATAAACATCACAACTGCAGTCGAAAATTGAAAAAGAGCAAAAACTCGAATGATGACTATGATACCAGCTCCTAGTAAAGCAGGTGTAGTTTGGTCACTTGCATTGGTATATCCTTTCAGTTACCCTTGATGCAAAGAAGACATTCTCACATTTCGAGTGAATCTAATTGGAGTCATTCACCTATATTAGAAATGGTGGAATAGCAGTTGAAAGTTGAAAATGAGTGAAAAATCGAACCGTGACTGTGATACCAGCCCCTAGTAAAAAGGGCCTAGCTCGGTCCCTACCAATGATAGGCCATTTTAATTACCTTTTTGATAGGCCTAATTGGAATCATCCACCTAAATTAGAAAGATTGGAATAGCAGTTGAAAGAGGAAAATAAGCGAAAAATTGAACGGTGTCTGTGATACCAGCCCCTAGTAAAACCGGCATAGCTCAGTCTCTAACAATGGTAGACCCTTTTAATTGCACTACATGCATGCAAAGAAAACATTCCAACCTTTCGAATGAACCTAATTTGAGTCATCCAACTGAATTAGAAACAACGCAACAATGGTTGCAAAGTTGTAAGTTGGCAAATTGAGACACCTATGGGCATTAAATAGGCCCAAATGGCCGAAAATGCTCCAAAATAGCAAACCATAGGAGATGAAAAAAGTATACCTGCATCAGTAAGACATACATTATAGAGTACATTATTGCAAGCAACTTTTATCTCAACCATTTTTCTGTACCACTAAGGAACGGTTCTTGCATGATAGGCCAAAATGGCAAAAATTGAGTTAAGATTTGGCCATTTTGTCAGCCATCTTTAATGTCCAAGGTTTTCATCATGGTACCCTACTGAATCTTAAAGTTCACATCCTTTTTAGTAAGTTCCAGGAAGAAAATGCTTTACACCCCTCCGTGCAAGGTACACTCAATAAAATGGCCTAATTCCACAAGCAGCACCATTGATAAAAGATTGTTTAATTTCCCCAAGATTTGGACAGTGGCGCTCACCGGATTTGAATTCAGGATCCCCAAAATTGTATAAAAACAGTTGAAAAATTCTATAAATGAAAATGATGAATTTCAAGGTTTACTCAACCCGGCCCTTCAACAAGAATCAAATACCTGAGGATTTCTGCAGTAATTTGCAACTTTGAATTTATAAACTGATTTTAAATGGTGAAGCCGATGCGAGTAACAACGAAGGTGGTGCCCATGGCCTCACAGTTTATAACTCTTTGCACCCGAAGAAATAAATTTGTTAACGTAGACCTACGGCCTTCATTACTGGAGAACAAGACCACCACTTTCCATCTGAGCCGCTATAGCCTGTCTACGATCGTCGAGCCCCGGGAGGACTCCTGCATAGCCTACGGCAGTTACACGGTCGCGTAAGAAGATGGTCTCCTGCAATATCGAAGCTTTTTTTTTTTTAGCAAGTCGGATCTTGCCGACGTGACGATGGACGGCAGAGATGACGACGTGTTTAACTGGTGGTAGCTTCCTACCAATCACACAGCACATTCCAAAAGAGCTCTCGGCTCGGCGAAGCCCGGTGTTCCTTTGGTCAAGAGCTCTCCCACAGGAACGCTCTTTATCGTCTGTTAAGACTCAGGGGTGAAGCTTGACAACGCCCCGTTAGGAAAAACGCAAGCTTAGTGTTATTGATGTAACTGCTCGCAGTCTTAGACGTCCACGCTCCCACGTCTCCTAGGCAACAAGCACGTCATGCTTTAAGGGCAAACAATGACCGCTATCTCCATAATGCCATTTAATAATGGCTATTCATAACTTGAATACATGGCAGGAATTAAATTTCAGCTCTTCCATCATATTCTCTGAGTTTGAGATGACATTTAGGAACACTTGACATAATTTTTCGTTAACTAATGGAACGCTTGAAACCTCCGTTAAACCACCGGCTATTTAAACAAACATTTCAAGCTGCGCTTCAAGGGAGGATACCTTTAAATTGTAAGTTAAAACCATTAATACAGAGATACAGCAGTCTGGGAGACCACTCGGAATACGCATGCATTTATGTATTAATACTCGTCTGACTAACTGCCATTAAATTTTAAACTTAAAGAAAAACTGAGCTGAAACTGCTCAAGGGCCTTAGCTAACTTTATAAAGTTGACAGTGTATTAATGCAATACTTAATACACTTAATTCCTTCATTGTAGAGCAATGCTAGAATGAAATTTTATTTTTAATGTTTACGCTACGAAGGTTACTGGAGTGAAGAGCTCGCTAGCGTAACGTTTTGCATTTTAAAACCATAAAATTACAGGTAATGAAACCACCGTGCATAAATCACACCCAACATTAAAGTAAAGGACTGTAACCAGGCAACCAATGCAAGATCAATATTAAGTAACTAGATATTTGAAAACGAACATCAGTGCCTGAACATAGCAGAACCGTACTAGTATGTCGGTCCCCAAGTTAAAAGATAGATTGTTTACCATGTAGCATTAAATTAACCATATCCTGGAATTGGCACATACATGTCAGGAAATTGAACGAGTTGCTAGCCCATAGCAAAATTGTAGTCACTCCTGTTACTAATATTATTTTACTGTTTCGCAAACGTGGAAAGCTTTAGCATAAATTAAATTCTGACGTCAGGGTTGTAGATTTGGAGATATATGTTGTTAGCAAATGGTATGCCATAAATAGCCTTGAGTCGGCCTCGTTCATTCTATGTGATTCTTACTGAAATTTAGCGACCAAATCCAGATTTTAGTTTAAATGTGGGTGAAAATCTACACAAAATTCGAGGTTGGAAATGCCACTAAGGTTAACAAACAGAGCAGTAGTAAAGTCTGTTTAGAGATTGTGCGGTCTTATGGCGCATCCGTTAATTGCGGTATTTAGCGAATGACTTTTTTTCCCCACAGAAACTTACTTTGTAATTTTCGCCTGTTTCGTGTTTGTCAGAATGTTTTTAAATTTTTTAAATTTTTTTTAGGAGTAAAAGTAAGTCAGTGGATAGTCACGGCTATACGAATCCTTTGGAATGGAACAGTATGAACAGTCAAAGACCAGAGGAGGAACAGGTCTCGTTGCCAATGCAACCTGAACACCAGTTGCTCTGCAAGACCACTTCAGGTAAGGAAGTCTCCCATTCTTTAAAATATAAATTGCGATACAGTGCGATGAAGATTTTCTAATTTGCTTATGACGAAGAAGTGGTGGAACTTGATTTGGCGGGAATGGATGGTTGTGTAGTCTTTAGTTTTTTTGTAATGTTAACATTGTGTGCATAAACATTAACAACAACTTGCCACCTGTTAATGTTCCACACCCCCTTAACCTTTGAGTAGTGTTTCTGCTGAGGAATAAGCTTGTCTTGTCACACCGAAACAAGATCAAGAAGTGGTGGTCAGTTTCGAGATCAAGAACAAGAATGATCTTGTCAAGATAGACACAGCGCCAAAAAGAACGAAGATAGACTATGTTTCAGAGTTACCTTATTTGCCATTGCTTTAGTCATGCTCCAGCAGCAGCACACTGAAACAAAACTAGCACATGACGCTCGCATAGTGTGTTGTATTTGTGCCAAATGTATGTTCTCCCTCATCAAAAAAAAATTATCAACCCATCATTCCTACACTGATCGACATGGTCAGTGATTACTAAGTGCCTTAGTGGATTACTTATGTTCGTCATTTTAAAACGTTCCTTATGGACTATGGTCATGCTGTACTTTAGTGTAGATATGATTACATTTTGTAGTGTGTTGTACCTTCGTACAGTGACTCTGCATATGCAGGTGCAACAAACTACAAAGCGCAATAATATCTACACTGAAGTCTGCTCACTGCTGACAATAGTAAATTAACTGCTTTACCTTGTAGTCTCTTATGATAGGAATGGGCAGTGATGACGCATCTTTGCCAGACTTGTCTGGGAGTTCGAAACCAATCTGACTGAAAACAACAAAACAGACTTGTTCTAATTGGTTCGTATGACACAGCATTCACTACGTTTTCTGATTGATGACAACAAGCCGTAAAAGTACTGAATGTTTTGCCAAACGAACTGATTAAAACAAGTCTGTTTGTTGTTACCAGTCACATTGGTTTCGAACTCCCATACAAGTCTGGCAAAGATGTGGCATCACTGCCCATTCCTAAGCTTACCCGACTATAAGGTAAGGCAGTTAATATACTATCTAATGTCAGCCCTGAGCAGACTTCACTGCACTTTGAAGTTTGTTGCTCCTTCGTACAGAGGCTCTGTAACGCATTTGGAAACGTTGCAAATGCATACAGAGCCTCCGTACGAAGATGGAACAAACTATGAAATGCAATAATATCTGCACTAAAGTGTGGCACGTCCATAGTCCATACGGAACGTTTTAAAGTAGATTATGAATTAATAGCAAGCAAAGCGCCACAACTCCAGATAAAAAATAATAAGCTCACAGAACCAGAACTCTATACGGAATCACTACTTTTGAACTGTTAGTCAGTTCGATTATCTTCGTATTTGATTGTATTACGACTTGAGGTGCTGAAATAGCAGAACTGTTTAGAAAATTTACCATTGGGTTGTTTTTAATTAAGCAGTTTATCCGCCTGCACCAAATCAATGCAGCAAACAGTGTTTTGTTCACTGTCAGGCCTTCTGTAAATGTTTTACAGCACATCAACTTTTTTTTTTTTTTACGAAAACGTGCTCGTAAGCAAATTCGTGGAAGACGAATGTTTGAACTTAACTCCCACACGTTCGCAAAAGAAGCGAAATCGATCCAGCGAACTTGTTTAAAAGTTCAGTTGTTTTTGCCTGTTGCCTTCTTCATTAGTGAAGACTTGCAGGAGGAGGTTTAGTTGGCAAAGGCTGTTAATCTTGCTAGAACGTGCCCTTCCAGGAATTTAGAATAGGCAAATTAACTAGAAGAGAAATCAGACAAGGGGTTCGCGTAATTACGGCCTTAGGGGTTTGAGCCCAAACTGACGAACAAGATCTTGCGGAATGCTGATAGGTGAGGCAAGAAGAGCCTTCCAAGAGGTAATGGGTAATGCGATAAATCATAATAAATTGGATCGTCAAGGAGTAATATGCTTAGCAGCAACGGCAGTGAATTTTGAAGTTGCATTTTGGTTGGGCATTCCTGAGTTATGCTAATTATTCGTATATTTAATCGATTGAAAACAATGTAATGATGTAAATCTGCCTAAATGTAAATTAGAAAATTACTGAAGATGAAATAAAAATAATAGTGTTACCGAAAGAAAAATGTCAGTGTGGCTTAATGTGGACGTCAGTAATATGCACTACTGTCGTCCATATTAAGCCACAAATGTAACAATACCGATTTGTGGCCCAGAATTCGCAGAATCTGTGACCCAGATTTTGCAGCATACCTTCATTGTGTTGGGAGAAAAGATAAGGCCAAGGAAAAAGCTAAGGGGGAAGAAAAAGCTAAGGGGGAAGAAAAAGCTATGGGGGAAGAAAAAGCTATGGGGGAAGAAAAAGCTATGGGGGAAGAAAAAGCTAAGGGGGAAGAAAAAGCTAAAGGGAAAGGAAAAAGCTAAGGGGGAAGGAAAAAGCTAAGGGGGAAGGAAAAAGCTAAGGGGAAGGAAAAAGCTACGGGG
>JAHWFP010178228.1:14284-35025 GCA_023313725.1 Lithobius niger | reverse complement strand
TGAAACAGTAGATAAGTTTGCTTGAAACAGTAGATAAGTTTGCTTGATGTTGGCTTCTTCCGCATACACTCGAAACCAACGTTGCTAACGCAGGAAAAATGAAAAGTGCTCGGATCACGGCCAAAATCGGCATACCTCATGGGGACGATGCTAGATGGACGGCCCCAGAAGATGGCGCCCTGGCACCAACCCTGTCTCGCTGGTGACCCCAGAGGCACTTTTCGTAGCAACAGTAGATAAGTTTGATTGAAACAGTAGATCGACAGTTAAGTTTGTTTGACAAAAATGGAATTGTAGGATTCTCCATATAGCAATCTAGAGTCTTTAACGTAAGAGACACACATTTATGACTTAAGAGTCTTAATCATCTAATCAATTGCTGGGTCATCAAGCCAGATTTTTCAGTCTTGTGTGATGTATACAAAGTACACATTAAGCTGAACGACAACTCGTTCTTATAATTTTGGACTGGCAATGTCAACCCTTAATTTTAGCAGCAACAGAGAACACTTTGAAAGCCTGGTAAGCGCATGAACCTACAACTTTTTAAAAAGTGACTCTTGTCGAATAACCTCCACAGGCAGAAATAAAAGCACTGAATAGAGTGGCGTCTTGATACTGGAGAAGTCTAGTCGCCTGTCTGGCCTACCAACGAAGGTATGCGAGAATATAATTCCAATGACGAAGCATACAAAACGAATACTTTGTGGGATGTGTATTATAATAGTAACATCCATGGAAAGCCACGTCGAGTTTTGGGCACCCAAGTTAATACAGCGTACAAAATCGGTAAACTTGTCTACTTTCTCGGTAATCCACATAAAGGAGGCTTTATTCATAGAGTTACTCAATATCCTGCTATAAGGTACGTTTTAAAATGTCGGATAATGAGTATTGGTATGGCAATAAAGCCTTGGTCTACTTTATGTGGCTTACAAAGAAGTAGACAGGTTTATCGATTTTGTAAAGGTGTATAAGGGCACGTTTACGCAACCACTCGGTTTTGCATTCTCGCAGCTGGAAGCTAGAAATCGCTTCAAATTCCAACATGGCGGCGGTTTTATGTCAGCCGCCTCGCAACGAAAACAGCAAATAACGTGAGTTCAGAAGCGTTTGGGAAAATTCTTTCGTCATGAGGAATTCTTTATATTATTGGCACGGATTATAAGACTACAAGTATTTACTAAAACGATGTCGGATTTAGCTAATCCATTTGGCGTTGTTACCATGGCAATGTCACCTTTGCCATCGCGATTGAGTTCTAGCTGCGAGAATGCAAAGGCGAGTCGCTGTGTAAACATGCCCTTAACTTGGGTGCCCCAGACTTAAGGCGCCTTTCCATGGAGAAACAAGACAACTACTCGGAACAGTTCTTGAATATTTTTTTCTTTTTAGTGTGTTTGAACCTTAATATCTTAACGTCTTTTGTCTTCCATTGAGTCTTGTGTGCTATTACAAATCGAAGTAAATTTTGGTTTTCGAATGCTGTCAGTCAAGAGCATTCTGCTTGATGGGGAATCTTTTGTTTTACCTTTTGTTGAAAATTCCTTGTTAATCTTGGCCTACTTTTCCTGATTTTTAGCCGCACTTTGCCGACTGGCGTATCACCCAAGAATTGATCAGCAACGAGTTTCCAGCTCCAAATGGATAATTTGATTAGTCTTGCACGCTCAATTTTATTTTGGCGCCAAGACCCTCCCAACGCAATAACCCGAAACTTGAAAGTAGGCCTACGTCGCCATTCGTTTACTAAGTTAAAATGTCCGCCCCGTAGCTGCAAAAACGACTCTGCATCTCCTGCTGTAAAGTACCTTTTCCCGAGCCTGTAAAACCGAAACGTGCTCGATCGTGGATTCGGTATAAACAGCGGCCTCCTTCATTGCGGGCACGCCTTGGAAATAGCCGTGGCAATAGCATTTTGATGCCTCCGCCTTGGGGGTCCCAGGAATCTATTAGAATGGATTGGTTTTCTTTTTCTCCAAATGCAGCACCAACGGGGTTTTTTTTTACTGATTTTTTTTTTTTGGTGGTTGTTTAAGTAAACACTTTCCGTAGCTGGAAATTTGCTCCCTTCCAAAGCTTCTCCGACTGTACCCGCTTATCCCAGTCGTTGGAAATTCACACTTCCGGTGCCATCAGTCTCCAGTAGCGAAGATCTGGGCCACTTGGTCGTGTATCCCGGATGTCCAGTAACTTTCCCCGCTGGGAGACGAGGAGCCAGTTGCCATGGTAATGATTTGGACATGTTCTGCACGGCTTGAGCATTGATGATCCGAGGTCAAGAGAGGTGTCTGGCTGGACATGCCGACATGGCCGACCATGAGTTCGTTGCTGGAATCACAGCAAGGGAAGATTTTTTTTCTTTTTTTTTCCTTTTCCTTTTTACAAAGTGGAGGTGGGGTGATGGGGAGAGGGAAATAAGTTCACTTAGGGGAAGAAGGAGGATGTAATAGTAAGACCTTGAGCAATATTCCATTATGATAACGGCTCGTTATCCTCCTCCGTACTAACGTCGAAGCATTTCCACGAAAAACATCGTTAAGTTCATACTGTGAAACTAGACGAAAACCAAGTTAACGACGCTCGTAATAACGCTCATTTTCACATCCGAGACACTCGCACTGTCTGGCAAATTTTCGATTGTTTTCATCAGGCCTCCAAAGACGACTTACATCATCGTCTGCTGTTCGTTCTGGTCAAATTCGAAAAATCAATTCAAAAATTTATTTGTGAATTCGACCAGAACGAACAGCAGAGGAAGTCTATCAGCTGTAAGGCACTAACGATGTTTTAATCTGCTACGTTATTTAACTAACTTTTAACACTGCTAACGTTGTAAACCGTGGTCGTCTTTATCTGGTACCATTCCGAAGTTGAAAAAAAGCGACGGACGGACGGCAAATCGCTACCAAAATTATCGTTCTTCTTTGGTACAGACGGCTAAAAGATAAATGAACAAAATTATTTAAAAATGTTTTGTTCAATTGGTAGACAGAACTACCAGAACAAAACCAAATCACTGTAAATCAAACTCCCATATTTTGTAGAAAGTACAAGCGCAAGACAATGGAGTAGTCCAGTCACGAGGACCACCTTGTGCAAGAGCGTTCCAGAATGGCCGACTGGGGCACAATGACGCTTCGCATGGATGCAGACTATACATACAGGGTGTTTCATCTCAAGTGTTGCTGCTCAACCGAAAATGACCTTGACGACCGGTTTCAAGGTCAACGAATAACTAACTCTGGAAGTAGCAGAGATAGGGGCATGAAGTAAATTGCAAACTTGTAGAGGATGAAGACATGACCTCAACAAAGCAAACAGAACAGAAATCTGTTCAAATGTCAAAGAGATACAGTAAAAACAATATGGGTCTTGCAGCCCCATTGCAGGGCTTCACTACAACCCACCCTGAAGTAGAAACACAGACAGGCACCAATAGGAAATGTCTACATCAGGGATTAATGCAAATAGGCTTCTCATGGATCCACCAGGTCTGCCTGCTAACCTTTTGCTGTACGTACAGTGGTGCCTGTCTGTGCTTCTACCTCAGGGTGGGTTGTGGTCAAGCCCTGCAATGGGACTGCAAGACCCCTATTGTTTTAACTGTATCTCTTTGACATTTGAACCGATTTAAGGGAAAATGAAAATAGAGCCAAAATCTCAGGGAAATTTCGGGGAAAACAAGAATTTTTTTTTGTAAATCGGGGGAGAGACAGGGAAATTTGAAAAAAAAAATGCCATTTTGTTTGATCTGTTAAGTTCCATTGAATTATCAGATTAGAAACAAAATCCGTGCCTAGTAGTAAATATTTTAATTTGTGCTTTAGTATGTTCCAAGTATTTTAGATACTGCTTCAATAAACCAAATCTTAGGTCATTACCAATATCTGTGATGAAATTGGTAAGTCCCTTTTCGTTCAAATATTAATATTAAAAAAAAAAAAAACATTAGCTACTGCCTGTTTCCCTATCTAAACGTCTTGGAAACGCCTGGAAATCGCCATTGGATGCACCTGAAAAACCAGGAAATGTCAGGGAAATTGAGAAAAAAAAAATTGTTTGAACCCTGGACAACGGATGGACTATGAAGCAATAGCTACAACAAGCAACATTTTAGTTAGTGATAAGCGGTCCCTGTTTTATAGCAGAGCGTCAAGAAGGGGGGAGGACACAGTTGCATCCTCCTGCCCTTATTATCTGCAGCTATAACATCCACGTGCTGGGAGACATCAGACCATGGCTTTCTCCAGTAAAATTCGTGCGGTCGGTCGCCTTGTCCTTCATCTGGCGTAAATGCCCAAGTCTGGCCACCACCATTAGCTTAACAGTTGAGTTTGCTTGCTACTGTTTATCTCAAACGCTTAAAAGGCCCAGTTGGCCTCGCTTCACATCTTTAATCTCGCTTCGCTCACTTGACCTCCTCCCGCCAAGAGAATAAAGTCGCGCCATTTTGCTTAATTTGTTTCGGAAGTGAATGAAGCAGCTCGTATTCTCTCACCTTAATTGTTCTCTTGGAAGACGCAAGACGGATGTTGTATGCATATAGCCTTGTTGCGCCAGACGCGATAACGCAACCCCCCCCCCCCCCTTTAAGCCGCATCACTGACCAAGCGTGGACCGACCCGAGGGTGGGGATGGGGGAATGGGGACCTCTTGGTCAGTTCTGGTGTTATGCAAGCCCTGCTCACGTAATGGGCTTACGTCTTGTACATTTATGAGTAGGGATTGGGGGGTGGGGAGGGGGGACGGGAGAAAATTTCTTGTACGTAGTAACAAATCTGAAGAATGGACTGAAACATATGGTGGATGGGTTGAAACTTCACGCATTTTTGATAAATGAATTTATCTAAAATGTTGCAAACTGAATGAGGTCTAATAGCTGTTAAAAATGGGCGGTTGCTCGTTAAAAAAAGGAAATAACATTAAAAAACGTGCACGTTCTCTTGTGACTCCTGATTGGTTCGGTGTGATATGTTATCACCATACCTTTTTTCTTTTCATTGTTTTCAATTCAGCAATAAATCAAATACTGCATTGTTGTAAGACAGCATTGTTGTAAGACAGCATTGTTGTAAGTGTCACAATAGATCACTTAAGCTATTCCATCAGCGTTCGTATTGTTATAAGTGTCGCAATAAATGACTTTGTCTTTATTGAGCCTAACAGGTCTACAATACCACTCGCTCATGTAAACTAAACACAATCCTAACCTAACTTAATCCTAAGCAATTATTATCAACGAGAACAGAAACCATACGATGTTCAAGAGTCAATGATACAGTAAAGTCAAAAGAAAAATACCACATGGCGAGGAGGGCGAGTAACCACACAAAAAATAACTAAATAATAAATAACTTATTAAAAAAAAGGGTTTAACGAGCGTTAACCACTCCTGGTCATCTGCCCGAAGCCCTAAGGCCCTATGTCTGCAACAGCCAGATTCCCAGGCGGTCACCCACCCGCGTATCAATCCAGCCCAATGCTGCTTAACTTCGGGGATCTGACGAGAACCGGTGTTTCCAGCACTGCAACTTATTGCTACACTTATAACAATGAACTATAACGTCATTGTTGTAATAACATTATAGCGGCCAACAATTGTTAAACGCTGGGGAGAAAAACATTGGACGATACCAAGAAAAATGACATGAAACAACTCGAATGACACATTAGTTATTGGCATACTTTTGCAAGAATGGGCTTTCTATATGTGATTTATTGTGATAGTTTTGCTTCCTCGGCTCTTAACGCCTCGGCTAAGTCTCGGAATAACAAAGCTATCGCAATAAATCACGTATAGGGGGAGCATTGTTGCAAAAGCATGCTAATAACCACTACTTACGGTTCGCTCTAAGTAAATTTAGATGTTCTTTGTAGACTTATACTTCCTACGGCTTTTAGGCACAGATCAGTTTGATACTTGGCGAAATGCAGTTTCTTCCAATTCTTGGAAATTTAGATTTGGTCGATAAATACATCAGTAAACAAAAACAAACTCGTTTGATGCTTAAGGTGTGGTTTAACGGATCCGAAGTCAGAACAGCATAATAACACAAATAAACTTTCCTGCAAGATTTCAGATGCTGCGGTGTTGCTGTAGTGTGTAGTCCACGTCAACCCTCACTGCTGTATTCAAGTGTTTTTACCATTTTTACTTTTGCACACGAAAGGTCAGCTAATTATTGGTGCATTTAGTTGGCTAAACGACATCGCTGGAAAATGTTTGAACACTAATCGTCTTAGTGTTCTTAGCACAGCTCTACATGTACGTAATTCAGGGTTCGTGGGAGTCCTTGAAAACCCCGAAATGTCCTAGAAATTATTAATGAAATTCCATGCCAGGAAAAGTGCTTGAAAATCTTGAAAAATGCTATATGTATCATCAGTAGGGTGATGAACGGAAAGTAGAGATGTGACTGAAGAACACTGAAAAAATTTAGCCAATTAAGTAATCGAGTGTGTAGCCTTAACATTATTCTTCTTTTGTTTGGGTATGAAAAGTTTTGTGCTCTGGCTTTAATTGTGTCTACGTGTGTAATGGTTGGATGCACCAGTTAGGTTTCACGTAGACTAAACAGCAACACACGCAGTATTTGAAATCTTACGGGCAAGTCTATTTGTGTTACTTTGCTGTTTTTACTTAGGATCAGTTAAACCTACCCTCAGCATCAAATGAGTTCGTTTTGATTTCGGATCAGTTAAACCTTCCTTAAGCATCAAACGAGTTCGTTTTTGTTTACTGGTCCGTGCTACGTTGGTGTACCATACAGTTTAGATTAGCTTTCCTTAATGTTTTGTGTCTTTATCAATTACCGTAAACCCTTTACTCTCTAGTATACGTCTTGCAACTGGCGTTTGCTTATTGGCATTGTTGCATAATAACTGATCGAAATAAGGAAGCCAGACGCACGGACTGGGATGTTAACTGTGTTGGCTTGCTGCAGACGAGCTTCTGCCGATTTGTGATGATGATAGTGATAATGATACCAACTGCTCGTTTTTGAAACTGGCTGACCTATTGGCTGATAATAGGCCAGCTAATTAGAGGCCAATCAGTCATAATTTTTTTTTTTCGGTGGGGGGGTGGAGGAAACTTCGTCCCATCCCCCCAAAAAGTCGTAAAAACAGTACACCAGTCACCCATAATTTTTTTATTGTGGGGGGTATTCTGCCCTCCAAAAAAAGGCATCGAGGAGATGCTTCTCACGCCCCCCCCCCCCCACCGGTGGGCACCACTGTTGGTATTACGATAATCGTATTTTTTAAATTATAAGGAAAAATCCCCCAATTGTCGGTTTCGTTATTACAGCCAGATTGCCGGTCACTTCCGCCTTGTTCAAAGGCGCTTCTCGACCAAATACGCGTATTTATTGTTCCTTGGCCTTCAGAGCTAAAGAGAGCCAGGATCAATGTTTTGCCGATCGATGACGAGTGCGATTTAGAAACAAATTGGCTGAAGGCAGGTCAGTGCGGGACGAACGAGTCGAAATGAAGGAAGGTGTCTCGGTCGTTACAGGAAAGAAAAGTGGACTGACCAGTAGGACACTCGAAGTAAAAAAGAAAGCAAAAAAATAAAAAATATTACATTGTCGTTGAGCGTACGTGGCTAGCTCATTTCCGAGCTGAAATGAAGGGCTGGCCAATTTGTCAGATGAGGTTTCAGATACATCAGTGTCGCTGTATGTTTAGTCCACGTGAAACCTTACTGCTGCATCCAACCATTATGCACGTAAATAAAGTTAAAGCCGTGAGTCCAAAACTTTTCATGCCCAAACAAAGGAAGAATGATGTAAGGCTAAACACTCGACTACTTACTTGGCTAAAAATTTTTTCAGTGTTCATCAGTCACGTCGTCTACTTGCCTTTCATCACTCTACTGATCAATTTTCAAGATTTTCAGAGCCGGCTCAAGGGGCACGTGAGCAACGCGGCCGCGTAGGGCCCCCGGATTTAACGGGGCCCCCGCGCGAGCGCCGTCTTCTTACTATTATAGCGAGAAGATAGATTATTGATTTCAAAATCCTTTATACTGCGTCAAAGTAAAGAGAAAAACGTGGTGAGAATCTGTGCTAATGTTTTGAAACTTCGGGAATGTGGGTCGATTGGCCGAAGCGTTGCACTACTCGAAACCGAAACTAGTGGTACTTGCGGTTGGCCATTTTTGTCTCCAGGTGGAAATGTGATAGGAAATGAAAAACGCAAAACGGTGAAATGGATATTCCTTTCTCGTCTCCCCATCCCACCCGTTTTTTTTCTTCCTTACCTCCTTTCTTTCATTTTTCTATCTCCCTTTGGGGAGTAGGTCTTTCCTTATGTGGATGTTGTTTAATGTTATAGTTAGAAACGATTTTGTTTGCTTTTTTTTTTTTCTCTCGTTTCCGTGGCTGTAATTTGTCATTTTTGCAACTTTTATTTACGTACTGTTCTTGTTGTTCACATTGTACCGTTTTTGTACTGTTTTTTGTTGTTCACAAAAAAAAAAAAAAGTTAAATAGATATTGTTTGGACGTATGAAAAATGATTGTTAATGATTTGAATCTAACACAAATGAAAAGATTGGGAGGAATTGGTCTTAATGCTACACTTAATGCCCTGGGGGCCCCAAATTGTCTTGAGCTGGCCCTGAAGATTTTCAACCACTTTCCAGGCATGGAATTTCATTGTTACTTTCCAGCACATTTCCAGGTTTTCAAGGACTCGCACGAACTCTGAATTACCTTAGAGCTGTGCTAAGCCTATTTTTTATTTTTTTTTATTTTAAACATTTTCCAGCTATGTCGCTTAGCCAGTAAATTCACCAATCATTACGTACTACGCACAAACATCATCATCCATGCACAAAATGTAACCAAAAAAAAAACCTAAACTTAAGTGACAACGCACTCTCCTTTCTTCCAGTTCATCTAAAACATGATTTTTTTCAGGATTATTGTGACAAAATCTTTGCTTTTAAATATATCGGCCCAGTCAAATAAAATCTTCCTGAACCTGGACGTGTGGTAACCTCCTCCCCCCCCCCCGCTCTTCAATTTTTTATTTTTTTATTTCCATAAAACCGAGCAATACACATTACACAGCTCCCCCGTGCGGTGGTGCCTGAAAGGGTCCAGAGGCCTAAAAAAGGCCTAAAACCGCCCAAAAACTAAAAGGGGGCGACTAAAAAGGATAAGAAAGGGCCAGAAAAGAGTAAAAACTAGGGATTAAAAAAAAAGGATCCAAGAAAAAAATGTCCACTGAAACTTACTGTGTCCTTTTAGTAAAAGTTGGTCCTGACCTTCCGGGGGTCTGCGCACGCTATCTGAGCAAAAAAACATGGTTCATAATGTTATCGGCAAATCATACTGTTGTTTTATGCCGTCATTGGCCGTCTTTGTTTTAGTGTATAGTTCCCATGGTGTTCGCTTTTATTGCACAATTTCCACGGAATACCATTTGTTATGGAAGTTCTGCAACTCCAACCAACGTAATTGGAAATAAAACAAGCGTAAAATCGAATAGATCGAAAACAAAGTAAAACTGGGGCTTGTGGTTGCCGGGCGGTCGTTCGGTCTAGTAATCCCTTAGTCCTTCCTGGATCTGACTTCCGCCACCCCTGATGAACCGCAATTCCTTTCGGCACATCCCCAAGTCTGGAGCCAATTCCGTCCTAGTGAAGAGCCCCATCTGATTGGCTGTTTGCCAGGAAAAGGCCCTTGTGAACAACAAATCAGGGCAAAGCAACAGCTGCACTTCCCAAGAGGTGAAACGGCCGAATTCGTCCTCTGTTCGAAACGGAAAATACTGACCATTTCCCAGATAACGGAAGAGTCGTGCGTGCGGCCAGGTTGTTGTTTGTTGTTGTTGAGGCTGAAACTCGAAGGCCAAAAATAGCGTTAGATGTTTGCTGCTGGATGTTTTTTTTTTTGTTTTGTTAAAACATGCGAACTCCTGGTTAAAATGGATTTGTTATCCCCTGTGATCGTTATATATGACTTAACTAAATTATGTAGAATTTCATTGTAACTCGTTGGACCCGTGCATATTGCACGGTGGATAGAATTTCCCAGTCTTTGCTACTCATGATGTTCGGTTGACTAATCCTTTAATTTACACTGACGTATGAATAATTTGTCTGATGGAGGTGGCTTCTTTCCGTCTTCTCCCCTCTCCTGTTTGTTTAACGTGACAATAACGGGAGTTTTCTGCTGAGACCCCCATAAAGGTCTCGTATCTATGCTTGAATCGATGCTAAAAAAAAAAAAAAAAACCTAACACTGAGAAAACCAGCATTTAGTAAGCACGTGGTTCCCACCAACTTACCTCGGTGCCCGTTGACGGGCCCTCAAGGTTTACGGGGACGCGGGCTTGTATGGACACGGAGTTGTGTTAACTCCGGAATTTTCTTAAATATTGACCCCTGTATTGGACCCGGAATTACAGTAACTCGGGTTTCTTAGTTTGCTTTAAAAGTGTCTGAAATAATCCGGAATTGTGGTAACACGGAGTTACCCTAACTCTTGTCTGATTTGACAATAATATGGTTGCGGTTTCTGATGTTATAGTTATAGACGCAGTGAGCGCGGCAGGGATGTTATTTATGGCAACTCAGTGTTACTACAATTCCGGATTGTTTCAGACACTTTTAAAGCAAATTACGAATCCGGAGTTAGTGTAATTCCGGGTCGACACAGGGGTCAGTATTTAAGAAAATTCCGGAGTTACCATAACTCCGTGTCGGTACAATTCTCTCTTCCCAAGTTAACAACCTATTGTCGTTTGGTTTAAAGTTGTCCTCTTTTAGTTGAAACGCGGATTTTTTACGTTTAGCTCAAACAACGAAACTTCAAAAGTCCCAACCTTTAGCCCGCCGAGACACCGCTTTCAAAGATGCACCGATAAAGTGTCGTGCACCGCAATTGTTGGTATTGCATCTTAATTGTTGCTGCTCATGCGCCTAAATTGTCGTTGCTGTCACCTCTTGTCCTTGGGGGGAGGGGGGAATTAATAGTGTAGCAGACAAGAATTTTTCATAATTTGGCCAATAGATGAAGGACGTGTGTGAGAAGGTTATTTTTAAAGGACATATCTGCTGGTTCCTTAAGGCGTGTCGCCAACAAAAATTGTTATAAACTTTTCTTCAAACCTAAGTTCATTCTGACACTCCTTATTGACCGACATCCTCTTTCTATTCTATGTTCATTCGTCTACCATTAGTCAGTCCCTCGTATAGTCAATCACTGCTAGTTCAGGTTAGTTTGAGAGACTACCAGGCTCCTTCAGCAATTATGGGATCAATTCATGGCTTTTTCTGGAATTACATAGGCCCCTTACGATGGTCTGTAGGGTTTCTGATTCCCCTTTCCCCTTACTAGGATTCTTTCTCGTAAAAACTTCCGTAATGTTCAAAATTATGCCGGTCCGTCACTGTGATAATGTGTACCGATGATGTAAGACTACAAGAATTAACATAAGAATACGTATTGTTTCAACGTTGTGAATTCCAACCGCATTGTTGTAGAACTGAGGTAGCGCAATGAAACGGCCAAAGTGATGCCTAGAGGCGCCATTTTGTCCAAATAATGCAAGCAAAAACATCAATGGAATAACTCGGTGCCATTCGTCTACCATTAGTCAGTCCCTCGTATAGTCAATCACTGCTAGTTCAGGTAAGTTTGAGAGCCTACCAGGCTCCTTCAGCAATTATGGGATCAATTCTGGCTTACTCTGGAATTACATAGGCTCCTTACGATGGTCTGTGGTTTTCGGATTCCCCTTTCCTCTTATACTAGGATTATTTCTCGTAAAAACTTCAGTAATGTTCAAAATTACGAATGAAATGACGAATGAACACTTCCAACGGGTGAATGTTGAACGCCAAAAGTGTATTCGTATTATTGAGTTTTAGCGCTATTAGTAAGCTTGCGAATTCTGGAATAGAAATAAACTATACGAACATTTTTTACTGTAAGCCTTTTAAAACCGAAAACAAAAAGAGAAATTGGAAATAAGCTATTGGCTATCAATTTATTCATTTACCCAAAACATTGTCGTACGTACCCATAATATTTAAGAGAGCAGTCTTCTGTAAACTGAATCGCAGGCATAACCATTGCACAACGAACATGATCGTGACAGCATCAAAAGCAAACTCTGCAAGGCTTTTCATCTACAAGGACTTCTCTTCTGCCTTTGCTTTTGGTCTTCTACAAGGTTTTTTTTCTGTTCCTCTGAATGTTCTTTTGGTCTTCTGCAAACCTTTTTAGCCTTCTGCAAGTCCTTGTGGTCTTTGCAAATCTGTTTGGTCTTCTGACGGTCTTTACGATGTTCTCTGTTCCTTATAGTGTCGTGCAAGTCCTTTTGGTCTTCTCTAAGTCCTTGTTGCCTTTGAAAATCTGTTTGGTCTTATGAAAGTCCTTAACGGTGTTCTCTGTTCCTTATAGTGTTGTGCAAGTCCTTTTGGTCTTCTCTAAGTCCTTGTTGCCTTTCCCAAGTTCTTATGGCCCACATTGTAACTCTGTAGTGGTTTTCTGCAATGGAAGCCGGTTTGTCTTCTGCAAGTCCTGTTGGTTTTCTGCAGTGCGAATTGTTTTGTTCTTCCAAGTCCCATTGGTTCTTCTGCAATGACATTTTTTTTTTGCTGTTTGCAAGCCATTTTGGTGTTCTTCTAGCCTGGTCTTGTCGGTGGTTTTGGTCTTTTATAGGGCTCAGTTTTTGGTCGTATTTAAGGCTTTTTGAGGCTTTAGTCGTATTTAAGGTTTTTGGTCGTATTTAAGGTTTTTTGAGGCTTTGGTCGTTTTTAAAGGCTTTTTTTCGTATTTAAGGCTTTTGGTCGTATTTAAGGCTCAGTTTTTGGTCGTCTGCATATCCTTTTAATGGTATTCAAGTATGCAGTTTCGGTCTTGTAAAGTCCTTTCGACTTTTTAAAATTTCTTTTGTTGCTTTGCTACCTTTTTGGCCTTTTGCTGTTTTGTAAGTCCTTTTTGGTTTTGTTCAGTTCCTTTTACCTGTGTATACGCAAGCAGTTTATCCAATAAGTTGGAGGGAAAAAGTGTCTAATTACGTCATGTCTCGCTCTCGTTGGTTTGGACCAGAAGGGCTTATCGCTTATTAGCGACAGGAAATCGGGCTTGGATTAACCCTCACAGGGGACTTTCTTTAGCCTTTCTTGTTTGAACAATTATTTTTTTTTGTAGAAACAGTATAAACATTAATTTTTTAAAAATAGTACCGTATTGTATTTTTCCGTGACCGTGAGGCCCCCTGAGGCCCTTTTCGGCTTGTGGCCCGGTGCTTCAGCACCCAAAGCATCCCTTAATTCGGCCGTGCAGGAAATGCAAGTGTATCTATCGACAAACTGTAATGTTTAGTTATCCACCGTCATCGTAGCATTTCATTTTCCTCATTTGTGAATAAATCGTGTGCATGTTTACGTATCGAGGTCTGATAATGAAACAGCACGATATACACATCCTAAGTAAGCAACAGCAGAATAGGAATTTTCACGATTCAGGTAATAGTTCTGATAGCAAGCGTTAACCACTGTACATAATAAATGTGTTTACAATTGTACTTATTCCATGTTTAAACGAACCTGTTTAAAAATATAATCGTCTTTGAATTCAGTCGACGAAGAAAAAGTCGAATTTCAGGTAACTATACACGCGCCCACCAGAAGTTCCAAATGAAATTTTGCAAGAAGGTGCCTCGATGCAGTGTTTAAAGATGCCTCGATGTAGTTTGTGTCATTGTCTAGAGTGGTATTGCAGTTCCACACAAACCATGGACCATACGTCCGCTTTTGTAATCGCGGCTTCCCTTTCACCACCCCCAGCTTTAAAAAAGTCCTGGTGTCATGATTTTTAAGCATAAGCAGTTATTGTATTTATTTATGAAATTCTTGTTCTATTTTGCTACTCCGTTAGCGCTTTTCTGAGTCAAATTTTTAGGTCTTTTAGGTCTTTTGCTCATTTGTTTCTCACAACGCGAAACTGGACTACACCAGTCTCTACTTGTACGTGTCGTGTTGCCGAATAAACACCTAACCAATTACCAAACGTACTTGCCAGCGAAAGCAAAAACAAAACTGTTTGCAAACAAACAAAAAAAACTTAGTAAAAAAAAATATGCAAAGGCATAGGAAACCACAGAGATTGTGCTAGTCACCCAGAAAAGAAATCTTACCTAAAAGCACGTAAGCGCTTCACCCATCAAATTCAGATTATTGGCTTTCAACATATTATATACATGTATATATGCGAAGGCTAGCTACTACTTGTAATCCCAAACATTAATACGGCCATTTCTGGTATTGAACTTTATTTACTAACTAGAGGAAGCCCGTGCTATGCACGGGGCCGGTCATGAATTAAGTTTATGGACACATTTCCGGGACATTTTCCCGGCTCTGTTCGCGACGACTTGTTCGATTGATCGAGAGTACTCATGCCTGGCTCCTGTTTGGCTGCAGGTAGAATGGGAGAGCGCATTAGCAATGCGGGCGCGAGGAGGGGAGAAGTGGTTTTCCTTTTAGCCGGCCTCCGATTTTATTATATAGATGCTACAGAACGCTTTGGAAATGTGTGGATCGACGGGGTATATACCGATTGGACAAACAAACAGAAAAGTCCAATTTCAGAGCTGTGCACAAAGAATTCCAACACGAGAAAGATACTTCAAATCGTTGATTTCGTGCTATTTACTACTATTACTAGCCATTCAGATGAAATAATTTATGTGACCGATACGCTTGAAATTTAACATTCAGTTCACTTTTTACTCCAACAGGTGCCTTTTATGGTTGGCCATTTGGGAAGGATTTAACAGTACTATTTTTTGTGAATGTTGGGAACACGCCATCCGTTTTCAAAATAATTTTTATCCATAGCCGAGTAACAATGCCACCTTGGTTAACTTGGTCGAATTGCTCTATTGTCATTACAACTTATCTAAAATAAACTAACTTAACGTTCTCACTTGTTTCTGTTTTTTAATCAAATGTAATACAATGGGCACTTTATTGGAAATATTAATTATTAGCCACCACAGGGTGGTCCACAAAAAACTGACGGCCCAACATTTTTTAAGGCCAGCTTGTCCAGTTAGGGACCGTTCATTATTTATCAATGGGGGTGGGCTGGCGAATTGTCGTCATCAACATAAAAAGAAAATTATGACCCCCCCCCCATTGGTGTTGAGAAAAATGTTTGCCTCCCCTAAACAAATTCTATTACAATTTTCATTTTCATTAAATGAGTGTACAAAACGTACTAGACTTACTTTTACGTTGCGGGATGTGCTGAGCTGAGCTAAATAAATGTATTACATTAATATTCTGTAACTTGCCTTGCACTCCCTTTCTCGCAGCTTCTTTTTTGATCCCCACCCACCTCCTGATAGCACCTCCAACAAAATTTAGCCCCCCCCTCCCTCTTCATATAAAAATTTTCGTGACCCCCCTCCCGCCCTCATTTTCGCCGGCCCACCCCCGTTGATAAATAATGAACGGTCCCTTAGCACCCCTCAGAACGAGGATAGGACAGAAATCAAAGCTAACGAAATAGGAAATTCTGTCCTCTCCTGGTTCTGAGGGGTGCTAGCTAGAAAAGTTGGACTTAGAAAATCTTGGGTGGTCGGTTTTTTGTGGACCACCCTTTACAAAAGTTTTCTTTAGGCTGCACAGTAAACGATTTATAATAATTACACTTCATATGGAGCTCACAACCAATGCTTTCACTACTTAGGTAAACCCGTAAAACTACCACAAGGGGTGATATCATACAAAAACCCAATAAGGGTAAAGAGACGATCCCCTCAAGTTTTTGTCATAGAATGTAGTGATATTAGAGCCAAAATGGCTGTCACCAAATTTTCTGCCCCAAGCCGGATCACTCCATCTTAACTGAAACCTCGGCGAATGTCAGTTTACTTGAGTGACCAGGGTTCGGACCACAAACTTGGTGGTAACCATTTTGGTTCTGATATCACTACTCAATATGGCGAAAACTTGATGGGTCCCATTAACCCTTTTTCGCTCTTTGTGCGATCTACTTGTACAGGTGAAAGTTAAGTAAAGTTACCTAGGGGTAGATTGCAATGATTTTGAAAATAATGACCCTACAATGTTGGTTCAGTGAGGAGAGGACGTATCAATAATTGCGTTATATCAGTTATCTGGGGACGGATTAGGTTGCCCGCTCGAATCCGGGTCATGCCACTCCAACGAAACGTAAGTGCATAAAGATGCCTTACTGTACTAATTTATTTCTTGTATACAGGATGATCAGTTAAGTTGTGACCCAGCTTGATTGCTAAAGTACTACTGAACGATATGTTATGAGACCCGGGTGATGTGATGAGGCCAAGAGGGGCCACTGATTGGACAAGGTATGGATGACCTTGCCAAATGTTGTCAAGGTCATTCAACTGCTAACTTCTTAAATATGCATGACACACCACGAGTGTAAATTAGGAATATGTAGGGAGCAAAGAGATATTACCACCAATGCAATAAAAATCGGACCAGATTTGCAGAGCCTACGACGTACGTAAGACGATTGAAACTACTTTCGACATTCAAACGCTCCGTCGTGCAGGGAAGCATCGCCTTCCAGTCAGGGGTCGAAAGTAGCCATTTTACGTACGTCATAGGTCGTCCAAATCTGGTCCGATTTTCGTTGTTTCTAATTTATTCTCATGGTGTGTGATGTATATTTTTTTAAAGAAGTTAGCAGCAGTTGAATGACCTTGATAACATTTGGCAAGGTCATCCATTTCTTGTCCTATCTTGACCTCATCACGACACCTGGGTCTCGTAACATATCGTTCAGTAGTGCTATAGCAATCAAGCTGGGTAACAACTTAACTGATCACCTGTATAGAGCAGTGACACGACGTAGTGTTATTGTATATAACTCTATGCTGGAGCCTTAATGGGTTAGCTGCAAGGAGCACTGCAGAGGGAAAGAGAAGGGCGTCATACTGAAGCCGATGCTGTGAAGAGTGATTTCTTAGACCTAAAACGTGCGATTTTTGTTGTTGGAGAAAACGTTATTTTAAGCCTGTGAAATCCGCTCTTCCGTTGTTTTCCCCTCCATTTTTATGTATTGCACCTTGTAGTTATGCCCTTCAAAACCCATACTGGTGCCAATATGGCGGCAAATGTCACTGCTCTATAATATTAGCTGTTGGCCTTGTTTTTCTCTTTAGTCGATGTATTTTACAGCGTTTAGTGTATGCTTATTTAAACGTAAATGAACATCCGATATTAAACCAGCAGCTCTCTTAACGTCGCTTCGCTTGTCGTCTTCCACACCCCCCCCCCCTGTCTTTTTTTTTGGTTTAGTTGCTGTTTGTCGTTACGGTTGGCGGGAATTGCGTTGCTATATATATGACGTTTTCGGAGGATGGAACTTGTCATTGGTTGAAAGATTAGACAGACTTGGTCGCATAGTGTGTGTGTGTGTTCCATGTTGACAAACGGAAAAGGGAGGATGACGTCATTCGCCACCCACGCTCGCGCACGTGGAAGGGGGATTTATTGATCGATTGGGAGATTGGGTTTTCATTCCGAATTCGGCGTAGGAACCGAGGAAAACCGACTCGTCGAGTTGCGGGCGGCTCACCTGTCTGTCTGCCTGCCTGCCTACCTCTTCCTGTCTTAATACCACCTTTTGGTTGCTGGAAAGGCGACCAACAGAAACAAAGCTAGAATCCATGAAAAACCAAGAAAAAGGAAAATGGTAAATTAAAGTACTGGACGTGAAATTTGGTCTCGTTGTGTGGGAATGCTGTGAAAGCCGTAAACCATAATTGAAAGATGTTTTCTGAGCATGTTTTGTGTATGGTTTTCCAACAAAGCCTTGAAGAATCTTGAATAAATCCACCCTCAACGTTCTACTTTGGAATTTATTTGAGAGGTATTTGTGAGAACTAAAATGAGACAAGCCGAAAAGTGAGACAAGCCAAAAAGTAATAAAGCCAAAAAATTAGACAAGCCAAAATGTGCACAGCCACCAATGTTTCGCAGCAAGGTCGAGTGGAATGATCCTTCCCCAGATCCAGGGACGACGCTCGCCCCCCTAAAATTTTGGCGGCCCCCCTGGCGCCCCCCACCATCAGATCAAAATCAAAACGTATAAACGAAGAAAATCCCGGTTACTTAAAAAAATATGTTAGTTTCTTGCACTGCGACAGGAAGGACATGAGGTCACATCAATGAAGCCTAGTTGTTACTGTGAGAGTTGTAAAATCACCTTTTTTCAGCTGTATTTAAAACTATTCCAAAAAAAATGGTGTAAAAAAACAGTTACGAACGTTGGGTGTGAAAAAGATTGTTATTTTTACCTTTACTCTTTTTTTTTGGGGGGGGGGGGGGGGGGTGACCCCAAAAGTAGAATTTTTCGGTTCGCCCCCCTGGCTAAAATTGTTGCGCCACTGTCGCCTCCCCAGTAAAGTGATTCTAGCGTCGTCCCTGCCCAGATCATTAAATCGTTTTTCCGCCAACGCTTCATGCAACGTCACTGGCTCCGCTCCGGTCTGGATTGGCTCGGCTTGTGCGCGTGTGCGTAAGTTGTTTAGCTGCATTGTGACGTCAGTGGCGCCAGCAAAATCAACAGCCAATGGAAAAGCAATATGCTAAAAGTCGGAAGTGACCCCCTGCCGTTTCGAAGCATTTATGCGTCGTTGTCATGTATTTGCTCAGATGAAATGAAACACATTAAATTCCAGAACTTTAAATTCCATAAAACATAAATTCCATACATTTTTTGTGTGGAAGTTTTAGTAGACCTGAACAATTGTCTGTTTTGTTGTTATGCTTGGTAACAAAATACGATAAGCTTAGCAAGATGGGATGGCTTGTTGCATATAGTTTCCCGTGACTGCTTGATTGATCATGATACCATGGCCACGGAAGGAATTTTAGCGTTGAACACACATATCCCAAGTCTTGGATCAAAAAGAACTTTACTTGCGCTCATTTTTCTATCAGCAGGGGGTGCCATGGAACTAAATGCTATTTTTTAAAGCAACATCCGGCCTGCTTTGTATCTGCCACGCGCTGATCGCCATCCGCGCACATATCATTGCCAAGGTCAACTGAAATAGTAACTGCGTTTCGCGCAGCGAAGAACGCAACTACTGTCTCAGTCAGCATTGCGCCGAATAGACAAACCAGCTTGAACGCATTAAAGACGCCAGTTCACTATTTCGATAGCGTTGCCCATATTCTAAACACAGCATCCACGTTACAGATTCTCCGCCATCCAATAGGCTGGTGTGGGTCACGTGATCTCATTTTAGTTACGAAAATTCGCGGCGCTGCTGCGAAGTGTTGTTCCTTTTTTTTTTTTATTTACCGCTATCTTCTTGATATTGATATTGCTCGAAGATTCTGCGGTGCTGCATCAAGGAATTAAAAAGGTAAAAAGGCGACTTTAATTGTGTCGTCACAAACCGGAATGATTCTCGTATTTTAACATCACAATTTATAATTTTCTAGGCTAGTGTCACATAATTTTGCTTCGGTGATCTATTGGAATAATTAATTTTAATTTTTACCGCATTATTCTTTTAGATTTTTGATCTCATGGTAATTATTAGAAAATTAGTACATGCACACACAGAGATGAAACGTCATAGTTATTATAAGCGCGTAAAGGATCATACACGTGCGTCCTGCAGTAAATATAGTGAACAATTATTCAACAGAAAATCTCCTAGACTTCACATTTTAAAACGGATTTTTACCAAGGGATTGACTAACGGTAAGGAAATAGACCTTTGGGGCCGTACTTGATGTGGTGGATCGAGAAGAATGGCGCTAGGAGGAATGTCCTTTTCAATATTTCTTATCAAAAGTGCACATCTTTATTTTCACATGGAAGAAAAATTGGATCAATTTATTCGGTTGAGAAGTGGATGCAGGTTTAGCAGAGTCGGATTTAAATTTACACCTGCATGCGGCTAACTATTGGGTAAAATGTTTTTAAGGCGAACTCAGCCAAGCTACCGAGCTGACTGGAAAATAGACCCTGGTAGCCAGTCAGTGGCACCACAGTAGTGTGAGAGACTATCATCCTCCTTCAGCAGCTATGGGAGGAATTCTACTGTCATCTGGAGAATATCTCGGCCCTTACCATGAACAGAGGTTAGCCATTCGAATCCCACTTTTTCTGCTTCTCAAAAAAAAGTACTATCCAGAATTAAGTTGGTTCAGGGACGTGTGCACACGGGGGGGGGGGGGGTGCTAGCCCCTGCCCTCAAGGCAAAGTACCCTTTTTCTGAAACAAAAAATGGCCGACATTTGCCGGAGTGATGGTGTAAAAGGGGCCTAAAAATGGACAATAATGGCTAATAAAGTGGTGAAAGGGGGGCAGAAAACAGTAAAATCCCCAAAATCAAGGGGTGAGGGGTGATTGGGTTCTCCATATGATCATTATGCGAAGCGCAGCAGCTCTGTTACTTGGCGCAGCTCTGTTACTTGGCTGGTCGAACCAGGCAGCCAAACGGCCGTTCTTGTTTGTCAATGGCTAACTAAGTGGTGACGTCAAATGACTAGAAAAAAAAAACTTAATGATTTTCCCATCTCATGCAAAAACAAAGGACGAATTTTAATAACAAGAATGAAAATGAACCCTTGTCAGTGCAGAAACTGACGTGGGTACCCCACTTCTCCCGGCAAGTGATGTGAGGAGGGTCACGCAATTTTTGCCCTTTTTTTTTTATTGGGGGGGGGGGGGGGGGGGGGGGGGGGGGGGGGG